>BHDV01029698.1:63835-107263 GCA_005406045.1 Adoxophyes honmai
ATTAGTAATTACGTATGTTGAAAAACTTTGGGCTTGAAGTGAGACCTCGTCTAACTAAAATTTTAATTTTGCCCTCGGCAAAGTTAATCATTATTAGATAAGTACGGAATTCTTTGCTGAATGCGATCCTACAAACACTTGACCAGTTTTATTTATTTCGTTTATTTACTTCTCTTTAGGCTAATTTCCAGTAAATTATGTCGCTGTGAAGTCAATTTCCACCTAGATTTTCAGGTTAAGCTTTGAATATAAATATGAGTTCAAAATTAACTAAATGTTAATAAATAGGTAGATACAAGATCGACAAAAAATTAATAGGAAGGAAAAAACATAAACTTTAATCTTCCAAATTATTTGTATCAGAAAAATAAATACAAAGCATCGTTGGAATGCCTAGTTACCATTAGGTACTTCAAAATAAGGAAATAAGCATACATTTTTTGGAATATTTAATTTTGTTGTAGTCTATTACGTTTGTAAAAATATTGACCACAAAAAAAAAATCTCTTACCCAACAAGGTACTGAAAACGGCGCTAACGTAAAAATACTATCGCACTGTTATAGAGTCATTCTCAAACGAACACGTTGTTTTGTTAAATCAAAATAAATAATAATGTGCATAAAAAATCAATAATTTTATTGTTTAAAACTTTATGACAGAAAGAAAGCATATTTCATTAATTTACACCGCGCTCTATTGTCGATGTGATTTGCTATTTATGCTACATACACCGTGTCCAATAAGTTCGAATACAGTAGAAATATTGAATAAAACTAATTTACGAAAAGGTATTACAATTGAAATTATATTTTATTAATGGCACACTTAATATGCTTTATTTATAATAAATATTTCGGAATAACTCCACCTTTAACTTTTTTACCAACCTCAAACGCTTCTCGAATGAATCACACGCGGCACGCCACGCACCATTTTCATTGGCATTTCATCCCAAATACGCTCGATAACCTTTTTGAAATTATCTAGGTTTATGATTTTACAATCATGGAGTTTCTAAAGCATGTACGACCATAAAAAATAATCCTGTACGTTCAAGTCTGGAGAACTGGGTGGCCGTTCATGTTTCGGCAAAATATCTGTTAAATTAGCCTGACACCAAGCTTGAACGATATTAAATTTGCCTTATGTGAAGGAGCTTCTTGTTGGAACACATAATATTCATTCCCAAACATACTTTTCAAGTTTGGGGCAACAATCTTCTCCAATACTTCGGTTTTATAGTAAAGTGCGTTAATTTTAACGCCTTTATCGGTAAACACTAAAATCAGTTTACCCCGCTTACAGACTGCACCCCACACCATGACCGATGGTGAGCTCTGGAACCTAGGAACATTTTTCTGGTAGTCCGGAATGTCTTCTATCCGTGGTGCCCACCATCGATCATTTTGGGCATTATGGGGCTGTTCTAACACAAACAGTTTCTAGTCAGAAAAAACAAACTGGGGACCGGCGTGCCAAGAAAGTATCGTGTTAGATCTTTGCACTCTCTTTTTTTGGTCGCTTCGGAAATGCCATGAACTTTGCGTTTTTTATAAGCACGGCATCTCAGATCCATCCTCAAAATATTGTGCACGGATCCTTTTGATATTTTTGGGTCAGCAGCTAATTTTCTTAAGGAGCGGTGTTTATTCCGTCAAAGTCCCTCTCTTACAATCTTGACTACTGAATCGGTTCTAGCTGAAGTGGCCGGCCAAATCTTTTCTAGTCTTTTATCGAGGAGGTCTCTTTATACCTTTTGATTTTAGTGTAAACTAGATCGCGTTTAATTCCAAGGGGTTTTAACGCCTTAAAAATAGCACTTGGGCTGTCGCCATTGCAAAATTTTCTAATAATCGTTTCGCGAAACAGTTTCATCATGGATAAAAAGCAAATTACAAATCTTTGATGTTTGAAGTGATTGTATTTCGTTAACGTCAATATAAATGTTTAATTAAAATAAGAATTTGATATCATGTAATCAGTATGTCTTTAGAACAAGGGTAAAAATATGTGTATTCGAACTTATTGGACACGGTGTAGATGGCTTTGTGAGTAATAGTGACTAACGTTGATAAAGAGCGTGGGTTTGACTGGAGTCACCGTATTTTCGTATTTTGTTGGGATGTTTATTCCGTAGTAATTTCTACTTTTAATAAAATAATTTAGATGTCATTTCTTGTGTTCAGGTTAGAATAGCACCTCCCCCTTTCTTTCCGTGGGTTGTCGTAAGAGTATACTCTGGGAAAGGGTTAGTTAGTGTGTTGTGGGCGATGGGCTAGCAACCTGTCACTGCAATATCACGTTTAACCATCTGGTTACCCTGAAATTGCTAAACGTGGCAGTGAAATTTTGAATTCATGTGCTCTGACTACCCCTCTTGGGAATACCGGCGTGAGATTATGTATGTGATTTCTTTATTTTCAGATCACACGTCATTTACCTACTTGAAAAAAAAATGGATTAGTACAAATAGTTCGGTTTTATCGCATCCGTTTTAAGCAACTTGAAGTTCTTGCACATTTAGAAAATTATTTTCATGTATATAAAAGTTCTATATAAAATACCTATTGATCACACTCGAATCCTTACGTGTCACAAGCCCAGAAAAAATAAGCCATATTTAAATTACAATTACGTTGCCTATTGCTATGGGTATAATATTTTTTTGTAATAAGGAATTGACTTCCTTGCGCTCTGTCTTAAAACAAGTATCTATACGTATTTTAACTATGAACGAAATATTCTCTCAGTAGTGAGTAAATAGTGATTTTCTCTCCAATCTTTCTTTTCCATCAAAATTTTCTACAAAATATTGAAATCCGTCTCCGTTTGAACTCCTGTTATACAAATGCTATTCGTTTGAAGCAAGCAGTTGAACAGTTTAATGTACCGTCGCGTCGTTGCAGTGCCATAAAGGAGTTTTTCTTAAGAAATGCAACCTAGCGGCAAGATAATGAATAGAGAAACTTGGAACTGCAATAACACGTCCAAGCTGTATTTATTAAAGTGAAGTTTTAAGGAATTCGACTAAGCTCTTGCTTCAAATTTAGAAGGAAAATCTTTGAGGAATATTTAGAATGAAACAAGACGATTTCTTTTGTCGCTATCTGTCTTTGTTGAATATTTATAATCGATACTTAATTGTACTCCGTGTGGTGCCGGGTTAGAATAGCACCTCCCCCTTTCTTCCCGTGGGTAAAGAAAGGGTGTCGTAAGAGTCGACTCTGGGAAAGGGTTGGTGTATTGTGGGCGATGGGCTAGCAACCTGTCACCACAATATCACGTTTGACCATCTGGTTACCCACAAGTTGCTAAACGTGGCACTGAATTTTTGAATTCATGTGCTCTGCCTACCCCTCTTGGGAACACAGGCGTGAGAATATGTATGTGTGTATGTGTATGTACTTAATTGTAGATTCCAGGGAATTCTGTCTAAGGATCATTCAATAATGTTCAATAGGTACTTAGGTATGTCAAAAATTAGAAAATCCTAGGAACGTGTTCACAACTCAATGTTTGAATAAACAGTACTAAACTTGTGCTTTTGAAATGAGCAGTGAGGGAAACTACGACACCGACAACAAACGTATGACGTCAGCTACGTAAGGATTGATTTTGTTAAGAATCTAGAAACTTAATCAAATAACAACTTATTGACCTCTTTAGTTTACTGTTTGATAATTGAAATTTTCGTTCTGACCATTTATAGGTTCTGCCTAAGTATGAAAGAATTCATTTTTAAAAAGAACATGGCCTTAATACACGAATGCTGTTTATGAAACGAGCCTGTAATGGCGAACTTCTAATGAATCACGAGCTTAATGCCAAGTTATGTACAGTCACATGTATAACTTTATCTATACCTATTCATATAATAATTTTGAAAAATATTCAAAGATAGCATTTGTAAAGGCGTACAAAAAGATTTATTTGGCGGAAAACTCGAATTCCACAAACAATTGCACATCGGCGTCGCAGCGAGCAGCTCTAGACACGCGCGCACGCCGTCCAGTCCGTGTTCTAAATTGAAATTATTTGCTTTGTAGGGTTCCGTGCCCAAAAGGTGAAATTGGGACCCTATTACTGAGACTTCGCTGACTGTCTGTCTGTCTCTCCGTCTGTCACCAGGCTGTATCTCACGAACCGTGACAGCTAAAGAGTTGAAATTTTCACAGATGATGTATTTTTGTTGCCGCTATAACATCAAATACAAAAAAATAATGATTTATAATAATTAAGGGGGCTCCCATAAAAAAACGTGCTTTTTGTTTGCTGTTTTTGGTACGGAACCTTTCGTGCGCGAGTCCGACTCGCACTTGGCCGGTTTTTTTCTTTCTATTATCATTCATCATCGTTCAAATTTTATAAAGTAAACATTAGAATGCATCATAGACCATAGGATACAGGTTTTTTAATAGATTGCTTATTATTGCTTAACATTATAACATCTGGAAGATGAAACGCTTATGCGACTTTGGGTTATAATGACGCTGATACCACAGTAAAGTTTCGCTCCTCGGGAATGATCACCCTTGTCAAGAGAGCGTCATCTCCGTACATTTGGAAATTACACTAGCTCTATGTAAAGAGATACTTAACTAACCATATCTTTGGTTTACGATTGAATTACTTGGAGTGAAAAAGTCAGACAGAGTTATTTTTAAATTCTTTATTCATAACGTTGATGTCCTCTTTTTAACTTCCTGAATTCCAGGTAAAAACCATCGATATCCTCCTCGTCTATGTATATTGTCAATAGCTACGGTGTATTTTGTTAACCTAAATGTCAGAGGGGATTTATGCTGTGCCGTTACTGGTGGCTTCAATCCGTTTTTATGTGTTTATTCTGAGGTGTGTACAGTGTACACGCACATCCCTATAATTAATTATCTATTTGCTCACTTACAATAGCATCCAACACACTGGCAGTATAGTATCAGGTAATAAAACGTGTACGTATGATGAGATTTCAAAGCTTATTTCACTAGATTTACTAAAAGTTTTAATCAATTTTCGGTAAAGTTTTAATGTCACTTTAGTATTTATTGCTATTAGGTACTTCTATGAAAAGTTTTGGCAAAAGTTGATGAGATGATTATGTTTAAAAAAGCTGGATAAGTTTGATAGTTTTGAAAGTGCACGACGTGAGTGAATTAACTAGATAAATACTTAGTGAATACTTGCTTAATACATATTCCGAACTTTATCAGGCCACTCTAAGCGTGAGTAAATTAAGATTAAAAAAGAGTCCATGTTCCAAAGCGACTAAAAATAAAAGTTTTAAAACTAATAAATATGTATTGAAGTAGGTACTTATAGCTTTACACGTAATGAAAGAAATGAATAATTATTTAGATATACTTATACCAAGATCTATAAGATCAAGAGAGAGAAGATTAAACATTTCTACTTCTTGTGACTACACTTGCCGTAATTCAAGTTACTCATTAAGCAGAATTTTTATTCTAAGCTATGTTCTGAAAAATACTGATATCCATTTTAGGAGTACTGCTCAATATCCGTTTTGTGTTTCATCGCTAAAATCCGGTCACTGCTAATAAACGTGTCCGCGACTAAAACACAATGAGGCGCAATCACCATTTCTATTCGGCAAACGATATAAGATGGTGATCGCGACTGCGATTGCGAGCGCGTTACTGTTCTGCCTCCGGTTTTTGTTTTAAAAGAAAAACACCAAGCTTTTTGCCACATGCGAGGAGTTGGCAAACCGTTGCTAAGCGGTCAGAGCCAGGATTTATAGCCGCCTAATGCGACATGATTTACACAGGCCATAATTAAATGCGACCCTCGCAACACTCGTTGAAAATTTTGCCGACGGCCGTGTTATTAAGAAAAGTGTTTATTGTGGTGTCGTTTTAAGAAAAATATGTTAGAGAGATTTCACTCAGGTCCGGCACATTTTTTTGAAAAAGTTATGCAGTGAAATTGGTTATGGATAGGTAGAAAAGAAGATGGTATTCCTAAAAAAATAATGCCGATATCAAAAATCTATAGTGAGATTACGAAAGCGACCGCAATTTCGTTTTATTTTTCTAAGACTGTTTGTAGAACTGATCAACATTTTTGGTGTAGATATTAACGCGTGAAAATGAAAAACAAACTTTGAAAACCTAATTAAAATACCACTTAATGAACTATCCTCTAATTACCTGACATCCCCAAACATTCTTATTACGGCACAAGTTTTTCTGAAGTATTTTTTAATTTGTCGTCCTCATCTTCGTAGTTTGTGGCTAGCTTGCTCAATTTGCTTTTCCGTGAAACTTTTCATTAAAAGAAGGTAAGTAGGTGCCTATTAATTAGAAAAGACCAGCAACAGTTTATTCGCAGATAACCACAGATAAAGTAGGTACTAATTAAAGCGGAACTACAAACTCCTGGTAGCGCGATGGGCTAATTTCAATTAACATCGCTTACACTGTTGCGCTGGATAGTAAATTTAATTTAATCACCCGTATAGTAGTTATATTGTAACTGCAATTCAAACTTTCGTTAATTATCCACGTAGTTTTAATTTTTGCCCTTACCGACCCGATAGGCACAGGCTGACTAAAAATCAGTTTAGTTCCTCAGTCGAATTATAAAAAAGTGACGGCGCGCTTTTTTTTTACTTGTAAAAAAATTTTAAAACTTCAAGTAGGAGTATTTCAAGTGCCCCTCGCGTATATATTTTTGGTATATTCCGACTAGTTAGTTACATTACTAGTAGTTCTAGATGTGTCTAAGCAGATTGTTATTTTTTCCGAAGTTATGTTCAACGTAGTGAGGTTTCCTTAATCGAGGTAGGGTAGGTACGTGGATTTTTTTCCAAGTATTTATATTAATAAATGAATGAATAAATTAATCCCGCATTAAATTTGATTGAAAATGACTTGTGTCTCTTCAATTTATTAAATTAGAAATAATTAGTGCTAATGAGATACCCACTTGTGCCTAACTGAATTTAATTGAGTTCAATTAATGATGATGAGGAATCGAACAGTATTTTTAATTGCAATCCGTGGAGGAGCACTTAAACATATAAATCGTTATAAAACATATTCTTTGTATTTTAAATAGCTTTGTGTCTATATTTATCTCAAAATAAGAAGAGTTTATCTTGGGATTTAAGACTCCTGCCAACGATAGAGCACATTTTGTAAAGAAAGAAGAAAAAGTTTGATAACGGCTACTCTACGGCCCTGTGGTGTGATGCATAGTTGACTTAACTACTTAGCAGTTAAAAAAATGATTTTGTATGAAATATTAAAATTTCATCACTGTGTGTGTATCAAACAACAGGACCTTATAGTACAGGAATTATACACATTTTGAAATGCAAATGAACCGAGAAAGCTGAATTTTTGATATGACTTAGAGAATGTCCATAAAAGCTTAACTTGAAATTGTCGACCAAGATTTCCTATGTGGGTTTTCCGCCATCTTGAAAAAAAGGTTAAGATTGGTTTTTTGACAATAACTCGGCTATCTGACGAGATACGATAATTCTGTCAAGGAGTTTTTTGTGGCTTTTTTTATACTCTATAATTTATGCATTAATACATTTTGCGTAACATGCATCGTTATCGAAATATCGACCGAAAACAAGATATTAAGATATGAACTTTGTTTTTTTGGCTATTTTCTACATTTTAGTGACAAATATCATTAAAATTGCTAAGTTAAAACTTTTCGATCATATTCAGATTTACAATTTGGTTTTTTTATTGAATTTTTTCACAAAAATTGCAATCTCCCACGGTCCACAAAGTGGCCAGCCAAGGCATTTGATTTTTTTTTGTCCAGTGCGTCCAGTCGGCAAGCCGACGGCGCGCGGTGGCAGCGATTTGACCTGATCGGTCGTCATATACTGCAGTCATTTTATACATTTCGAAAAAAAAAAATGAACCCAGAAAGCTAAATTTTTGGTATGATGTGGGGGATGCCCAAAAAAGCTTAACTTGAAATTGTCGACCAAGATTTCCTATGTGGGTTTTCCGCCATCTTGAAAAAAAGGTTAAGATTGGTTTTTGACAATAACTCGGTTATCCGACGAGATACGATAATTCCGTTGAGGAGGTTTTGTAGCTCTTTTTGTGTTCTATAATTTATGTACAAAACATTTTTGCGTAACATGCATTGTTATTGAGATATCGATCGAAAAAGACTAAATTTGTGAATATGAAATTTGTTTTATAATATTACCTATTTCCTGGTGATAAATATATGAAAAATCCTAATCCTAATCCTAATCCTATACAAGTTGCATACTTGTAAAAAGTATTCACATTTTCAATTTCGTTTTTTTTTTAAACATATTTACGGTCACCAGCGGACTGCAAAATCGGTGAGTCGGTGTCCAACGTCCAGCGAGCCGCTCGTTCCGTTATATCTACACGTCAAATAAAATGGAAGATTGTATAATATTAATGAAACAAGCAGAAAATTATGGATCACATACATGCAATTTATTAAACAAATAATTTGTTTGTGCAGTAAAAAAGAAATGGTAGACGGTTAACATTTTTTATACTTAGGTTGTATGTAGATACACGTTATAAATAACAATAGTAATATCACTACTCTTTATTCTTAACGGCTATTCTCACAGTTCGGTGTTCTCAGCCTAATTACCGTAGCCATTTTTATTTCTTACTTATTGTACTCAATCACGCAAAAAACTTAAAGTATATGAGCTAACATACTAATATATATATTTGGCATTAAAATAAGTTGGACCGTTTTCAAGTTATTAAGCCGGAAAAAAATCCTGGGTACGGTAATTATGAACTGGGTGTTTTTGTTGACTACGGTAATTAGGGAGAAGGATTTGATTTGAACTGAGTACATAATTATAGAAAATAAAAACGATATTCGTGTCGGGAAGTATTTTTAATAAATTTTCTTGTAAGTATGTAAGTATAGATAATCACAAGCATTAAAGACTTTGAAAAAGATAACAAAATTAGTCTTTTTCGATCGATATCTCAATAACAATGCATGTTACGCAAAAATATTTTGTACATAAATTATAGAGCATAAGAAGAGCTACAAAAAACTCCTGGACGGAATTATTGTATCTCGTCGGATAGCCGAGTTGTTGTCAAAAAACCAATCTTAACCTATTTTTTTAAAATGTCGGAAAACCCACATAGGAAATCTTGGTCGACAATTTCAAGTAAAGCTTTTTTGGGCATCCCCCACATCATACCAAAAATTTAGCTTTCTGGGTTCATTTTTTTTCAAAATGTAGGTATAAAATTACTGCACTATATGACGACCAATCAGGTCAAATCGCTGCCACCGCGCGCCGTCGGCTTGCCAACTGGACGCACTGGACAAAAAAATTCAAATGCCTTGGCTGGCCACTTCGTGGACCGCGGGAGATTGCAATTTTTGTCAAAAAATTCAATAGAAAACCAAATTGTAAATCTGAATATGATCGAAAAGTTTTAACTTGGCAATTTTAATGATATTTGTCACCAAAAAGTAGGAAATAGCCAAAAAAACAAAGTTCATAGATATGAACTTTCTTTATTAAGAAAGTTCATAGATATGAACTTTCTTTATTAAGATTAATATGTTTTTCGGTCGATATCTCGATAACGATGCATGTTATGCAAAATGTATTAATGCATAAATTATAGAGTATAAAAAAAGCCACAAAAAACTCCTTGACAGAATTATCGTATCTCGTCGGATAGCCGAGTTATTGTCAAAAAACCAATCTTAACCTTTTTTTCAAGATGGCGGAAAACCCACATAGGAAATCTTGGTCGACAATTTCAAGTTAAGCTTTTATGGGCATTCTCTACGTCATAATCAAAAATTCAGCTTTCTCGGTTCATTTGCATTTCTTTGGCGTTGATTCCTACGTAATGACCGGGTTATTATAATTATAATTATAACAAATAAGGTCCAAAAACTTCGTTACGCAGCGTAAAAAAAACCGTTCCACTTTTGAACTGCTTGATCAAGATTAGAACGAAAGCGTTTTCAATTTAACCCAAAACAATACTGGCCACTTTCATTAGGAGGGTACGATCCAATGGCAATAAAGGTCCCATTTGAGGCTTGTGTGTGCCGTCTTACAACCTCTATATGGCTCAAACTGGCTGCACGGGACTTGGGACAAGTTTGATTGGGGTCTAAAATTAATTCTCTCGGGGGACATCCCGATGTAATTTCGTGAACAGTTATCAAGTGACTCGGAAGTGCCTGGGCGCCGCAGAACGTAGACTCGTTGCGGTGGAATTAGTATCTCCGTATTTCAAAGCCCCTCGTTACACTAACCGTAGTACGCAAAAGGAGGTTTCTTTAATGGCGCTCAAGAAAATTGACTCGGTCTACGTTCGCACGTTAAGTTTACTGTCCATATTTTAAGTATGCACCACCTGCGTCATTGTGTTGTTTTACGTCACTTTTTATTTAAGTTGTCCTGGGAGAGATCGCTTGGTAGCAATAAAGTCGCCTATTGTGTCCGTGCTTTTAATTTTTGCGATACAAATTTTACTTTCCTATTGTTTTTTTTTGTGTTTGATATAGTTTATATTGAGGATAAGTCTGCCAATCCAGTTTAGTGTTTGTTCGGGAGATTGGGTTAGTTTGAGCAGACTTTTAAAAGGAGAAATTTCGATAGATTCTTTTCCGTCAGTTTGTTTTAATTGTAAGTTTTCTTTTGTATCAAATACAAACATACATATCCTCACGCCTGTATTCCCGAGAGGGGTAGGCAGAGCACATGAATTCAAAAATCCAGTGCCACGTTTAACGATTTCAGAGCAACCAGATGATCAAATGTGATATTGCAGTGACAGGTTGCTAGCCTATCGCCCACAATACACTAACCCTTTCCCAGATTCGACTCTTACGACACCCATGGGAAGAAAGGGGGAGGTGCTATTCTAAGCCGGCACCACACGGGATTTTTGTATCAAATGTTGTCACTATTTTAAAATCACAATTCTATTTTATTTATTTCCCGCGCGTTGTCGGGTTTGGAATAACACCTCTCAATTTCTTCCGTGGATGTCGTAAGCGGTGACCAAGGAATAGATTGAGGTATATTTTAGGCGACAGGCTAACAACCTGTCACTATCGTACCTCTTAAGTTAAAACCTAAAAAATATACTAGGAATGGCCACGGGGCCATGGTTTTGTCTATAGAGTTTCGTGTGCTCTGCCTACCCCAATAAGGAATATAGACGTGAAGTGTATAATGAAACAAATGAACAGGATACTCACGAACCAAAATGACCACGTCCTTAGTTAATTTCCGGGTTGTTTTAATTTAATTTTGTGTGACACGGGTCTGAGTCAACAGGCGAATGGAACGCGGCCGACTTATGTTAATTCAGAAGAAATTTCATGGCCGTTACTTCAATAAAACTTGCATGGAAAGTTTAGTTTATGTTATTTTTGGTCTCAGCGAAGGTAATAGGATTTCAGGTCATATTAAGCTTGATTGGTTTGGGCTAGCGCGGGCTAAAGAAAAGTAATACTACAAGATACTAAATATTTTTTAACTGCCTCAGATGAAGGGCTCTGGATAAGCTCGAAACATGTCGAACTAAACTCGAATATTTGAGCTAATTCCACTGAAATGACGTACAGCGTATAGCAATAGGTACTTACTCACTTCATGGCTCCTCTACATGATGGGCCATCATGATGGTCCATCGTAGTGGGCCACCATATAGAGGGCGTAGTGGCGTAGGCTGGCTTGTGGTGCGTACGATGCCGGCGGAATGGCCGCGGTGTCGGTTTTCGCCCACACATCAAAGGTAGTGGGCTAGAACAACTGAACATCGCCATTGTGTAGATCCTTTTCATCCATCGCATGGCCATTTTGGTGGACAAGCGCTGGCCCATCATGTAGAGGAGCCATCAGAGATTTTTTCTCATTTTAAGCATTGATCTATGAACACTAAATCTGTTTACTATGGCTACATTCGCAATAGAAATGGTATCAGAGTTTTTAGAAACTGATCTGGATGTCGGATTTGTCACGCAATTTCAACAAGTGTTTACTTTGCTCTAATCTAGATGACACTCTATGGGTCTCTGCTGAGCAAATATTCCTTATTGTAGCAAAAGTGGGTCACCGTATCAAATGTAACATTATGTAAAAGGAGAATTTTAGACATCGACGCGTACATTATTTTTCTTAGATTTTTGAGATTTTTGAACGGATTAATAGAAAATCAAACAATCGATGTAACAACATTGAAAAATATGTTCCACGTGTTAATACTTTTGTAAAGTAACGTTTGGCTGTAACAATTCCGACACTTATTTTCGTATGAAAAAACGGAGGTAATTTTTTACAGCATTCAAGCTATCGCTTTTCAATTCTGAAAAGATCAATGTCATAATCATAATTTCAAATTTTTGTAGCAAAAACCTTATAGGTAATTACCCAAAAAAAGTCATTCGCTTCGGGTGACCAATAGGTAGATCGATTTATTTCCGTGAAAAAGCATTAGGTTAATCCTTACTATCCTTACTAATATTATAAGTCAGAAAGTGAGTTTGTTTGTTTGTTTGTTTGTTTGTTCCGCTTTCACGCCGTAACTACTGAACCGATTGCTTTGAAATTTTGCGGACGTACAGATAGAAGTCCGGATTAAATAATAGGCTACTTTTTATCCCAGAATAAATTGATGTTCCCGAGGGAAAACAAAAATATAGTTTGCTTGATAGATCGTTTTCGATCGATGATAGATCGATATCAATCGATGACCAATCGATAGATGATAGATCGATGGCGCTGTGTGTCGTTCGAAACGAGAATTTTTCTTATAGTTGTGCTTTATACCGCAATATAACCGAGTTCCACGCGAGCGAAGCCGCGGGCGGAAAGCTAGTAATAAATAAACGACTAAGCTAATTATTTTGTTGATGGAAATTATTACCATTAGTTGACAATAACAAAATCCCCTTTGTAGCGACAGACACTTGATGATTGGAGGTACTTTGAATAATGTATTGAGAAACCAATCACTTAAGACGCGTACGTCGGAATTGGGGGTTACACGCATTTAGTTAATTGCGTAATTAGTTGACACGGTAGCACCACTTAACGGGAAGGAATCCTTAGTTGTATCATGTGTCATGTTGCGAACTATAAGCTTTGACTTTGCAAAGATTAAATTAGCTAAACTAATTAACTATCATTCTGTATTCGTCGAAGCTACATTAGATTAGTATTATTTTTTACATCAAAAGTAAGGCGTACGATCAGATGAATGTTCTGGAGCTTTAAAATTAACGTCTTATGTCACAGTAATTGTACTAAGTCCAAATAGTATCTCGAAGTTACAAAATCGATATCCGTACCAACATATAAATGTGAAAGTGTGTTTGTTTGTTTATGCGTTTGTTTGTCCGTCTTTCACGGCTAAACGGAGCGATAGATTGACGTGATTTTTTAGGTAGAGATAGTTTAGGGCATGGAGAGTGACATAGGCTACATTTTGTCTCTTCAAAACTCCTCATTTCCCTAAAGTGAGGAGTGGAAGTTTTCAATGTAGAAAGCTATAAAATTGGTATGTGTGCTACCTCTTCTGTGATACCCCGAATTTAACGCGAGCGGAGCCGCGGGCAAAAGCTAGTAATTATATAAAATAAAGTCGTGGTAATTATATTACTTAAAACTCGAGAATGACTGAACCGATTTGCCAAAATATTGGTGGAGAGCAGCTTAGAATCAGTCGACGGATATAAGATACTTTTTATCCCGTTCCCGGGGAACGTGACGTAAAACTCATGACTACAGACTCAGACAAAAACCTCTTAGGCGCAACAAAGTTCGCCGGGTCCGCTATCAAATAAAACTCGTCATATCACAAGATATCCTTTTACTTCGGCATCTTTGAGATTTGACTTTATTTGCACTGAGCGAAACGTGGTCAGTATACAATTGACAAAAGGCTATCGTATTTCATTCCGCCCTCTAAAGGGACTCCCATTCTACCCGGGAGGATTCGATCCATTCGTCTCATAGGAAGGGTCTTGATTGAGTGCCTGCCGCAAAAACACTGTCTACTAAACCTAATAGAAAACGTGATCGCGATTAATATGGCTGACCCGACGTCTTTAAATCGGTAATTTACCCTTAAGCGTGTTTTTATGTAAGGTACCAATGCTCGACGCCTCAACGCTCAGTAGTTGATACCCATCTGTCACCTTTCTTACTATGACATAAGGTTGCAAGTGCCATGTATAGGGTCAGTGTCGAGCACAGGGACGTTTACCTTATACCTACCGTAAACTTTCCCGTGTGGTGTGGGGTTTAGAATAACACCAATATTTCTTCCGTAGAAGTCGTAAGAGGCGACTAAAGGTTAAGGTACATTTTAGGCGACGGGTTAGCAACCTGTCACTATTGTACCTGCCACCTTAAAACCAGAATAAATATATACCTAAGTGGCTACGAAACCTGAAATAGTCATCGTTTTGTCTATGTAGCGTTTTATAATATAGCATATTATGCTCAGCCTACCCCGTTTGGGAATACAGACGTGATGAATGTACTGTAAAAGGTTACAGAATACATAGACAAACGCTAAACAAAAAACATGAAGTTGTTGACTTATTTTCCTCGCTATAAAACGATCCATGCTTCCATGATGAACTTTACTAGAAAGATCAAACTAACGCACTAATTTTCTTCTTGTCAATACTTTCCGTACTTAGAGGTTTTCTTTCTCATCATCATAATTGGCCTGTTATCTATAGTATATTATTAAACAGCGTCTGAGCCTGAGCTTGTCAATACTTAAGCTCGTGGCTGGCAATGCCGATATGAGAGCGACAGTTAATACCTCAAAGTTGACTACTAAAATCTGCCATGCATTTTAGTTTCATATTGAGACTTAATCTAGACCTATAAACAGAACGGTGTAAGTCGACTTAAGAATTACTATGATGTAAGAGACAAGGAAAACATAAACAGGTATATTTTATATAAAAGGCTGTCACCATTTTACCTTTTTTACCTAAAAGGGTCCTAAAAATTATGCTTCTTTAAGCATTATGGCCACTTCTGGCCACTAAATACTCGTACTGATGGCTTTGTCGCGGCGTTTTGTGTGCTCTGTTTACCCATTTGGGAGTGCAGGCGTGATGTATGGCAGCTAACGCACAGCCCTCACCACCTCATGCTTGTATTTAGCATACATGTAGACACCTAGTTGTAGAAGAACACTATGGGCGTTTTTAGTCTCACGTGGATTTGTTCACGTACGCGTATAAAGTGTGTTAGCGACACACATATTTTTCTGACATTGATAATTTTTGAGTACATCTATATATATCTTTACGCAACCCGTAGAAAACTAAAAATCAAACCTGCGTACATACATCTGATCATACCGCTACGTAATAGTTTACGTAGGTTTTTCCGGTACGCGTGCGTGAGCAAAAATCCGCGAGAGAGGGCGTTTTTCCTAAGGCCTAGTAGTAGTAACTGCGTAAGAAGCACTAATTTTGTAGCACCAATTTGATTTCACCCTGAAATATGCGGATTGCCGCAGATTGTCTGCGGCAATCCGCATTTTTCCAGAAAAAGAAAGTTGTTATTTAATCCAAAGCCATTGAAGAATTGTCTATGCGTATAAGGTCGAAATCAAAAACTAGAAATATCGTATTTAGGATTAAAGAATCTCAACTCAACTTACTGTCCCGTGTGGTGCCGGGCCAGAATAGCACCTCCCCCTTTCTTCCCGTGGGTGTCGTAAGAGTCGACTCTGGGAAAGGCTAAGGTATTGTGGGCGATGGGCTAGCAACCTGTCACTGCGATGTCACGTTTAACCACCTGGTTACCCTGAAATTGCTAAACGTGGCACTGGATTTTTGAATTCATGTGCTCTGCCTACCCCTCTTGGGAATACAGGCGTGAGAATATGTATGTATGTATGTAACTCAACTTAATTTTCAAGGTTCAATAGAGTGGCAAAAACGTGCGTAATTTTTTATTGCTTATCATTTCGTGCCCAGCAAACCACTTTTTGTGCGGCTAAGGATGAAACTGAGCGTGTGTTACATATTTTAGACTTTTTCGCTACACAACTATTTTTACGGGCTAAATAGAAGTAAAAAAATACGTGTAATTATAACAGCGCCAATTTTTTTGTAATTATATAACTGAATTTCTAATACGCAAAATTGCAATGTGATCAGCCACAATTAAAAAAAGATTTATGTTGCGAATAATTATGGCTTAGCAAGGTAGAATTTCGATCTACACGCCATTAAACTGCTTATTGTGATCATGTATATCCGGCTACGTATGTATGTAATTGGTAAATACTTATCAAGATTTTGGTCACGCTTTAGTTTATTTGCGTAGTTCATTTCAAGTGACACGGTGCTGTTTGCTATCCACTTTAACTGGAGTCAGTTTTTTTCTGTTAATATGGAATTTCGTTGCTTGCTCTCATGTTTAATAGTTATGCAATGCTTGTTGTTTTGTCTCGGCGTTTACCAAGCCACGCTAGTCAACATAACGCAGTGCAGCAATCCCGAACCACCTTACGAGAAATCAAGAAAATTTTCAGCAAATCTCACCATTCACAATACCAATGACAACGTGACAGTAGTCAGAGGTAGAATTGAGATAAAAGAAAACTTAGTTGGGTATCTATGGAGACTTAAGACTGGAGTCATAAGACAGGATACGATAAGGTACAACATCGACAGCAAAGGTATGACATGCAACAATATACTAGCACGCGTTGTAATCGCTTCAACGAAAATAAAAGCGGACCTCAAGTCGTGTAAAATATACAAAGGTGTTTCTGTTTTTGACAACTTCGACATGAAGAAGATTGATAGAGCTGTTAATTTTATTCCGATGAGGGAAATGGGCATGAACAGTTGGGTACTGTCTTTGTACAGCCCACAAGGAACGTGCATGTGCTTTGAGGTTCGAATGATGTTAAAGTACATAAAATAAAATCAAATTACCCTGACTACAAAATTTATGCTGGAAATTATGAACTCGCATAGAAAATTCGTCGAAGAGTACCTTACTATTTTTCTTCATCGATATTCACAGTCTCCAGTGAACTATTTATACAGAGTGATTGACGTAGAGTTTGGTGAATTATGATAACTGTTCATATTTTAATACATTCATTGTTATGTAATCTAATAAAATATAATATTTTTTCATTATATTTTCTATGCTTTGATTTTTTTGACTATCTTTATTACCGTCATTCTATTGAATTCGCAATGAGTAAACTTAAAGCATGCATACACGTCATTCTTAGCAGAAATTCCTAATTAGACTAAGAATGACCTAAATAAGCAAGATGCGGCGGAATGAAAAAGAACATAATTCAAATTGCCAATTAGTCGAGAAAAATTTTCTTTAGCTCGTTAGCTCTAGACTAGGTCGCTACTTACTTTTGTCCAGATTATGGCTTTATTTTTTAGTAAAACTTGAGAAATTATGAAAAAATATAGTCTTTACCATTTCAATTAATAGCAATCTATCTATTATTCTAGTAATCTCCTTTAAAAAAGTTAATTAATCCGTAGTAAATAAAAATTGGGCACCGTTTTGATTTAACTCAGATATAAAATGATCAGACACGTTACATAAAAGTTTTTTTCTACTTTCACTTTTTACAGGAATTGGCAATAAAACAAAATAGGTAATTAATTACAAAACGTATTTGTATTCAGATAACGTCACTCGTTACTTTTAAACAACTATTATACTACAGTATTTACATAGTAAAAAAGTAAAAACAACAAAATACAGCCTCCTCAAAGGCTAAAGCTAAAAAAAGGAAAATGTTTAATTTATTTTAAACTAGACATTTCTAAACTCCGGACTACTCCAGCTTAATGTAAATTAATCTAGACTCTTCTAGACTACTCTAAATAATTCTTGGTTATTCCGGATTGTTAAGTCACTTAGCACGACTTGAAGACAGTCTAACAGTGTAGCTTGTTCTATTCAGATGTCTCTTCTGGTTTTTCTGCATTTTTGGGAGCTTCAATGAAGATTTGTTTGGTGGCTCGTCTCCGCGCGTTGCGGCCAAGCCTGAACTTGGTGGGTTCTTCGACGCCATCCGCAGATACCTGGAAAATAAAGTAATCTCTTTAGCTAGGAGTGAACTATATTGTGACCGTCCATGAGAAAAGGGTCCTTATGGCAGTTTCTAGTTACGGAGATATTAGCTGTTTTGTAAAATCGTTCAATATTATCATTTTTTTGTTTTATGCGAAATAGTAAAATATAAAGATAGAGGTATATTTATACCTAGGTTTCAGTTGTGTAAGTTCATTATTTCTTAATTAAAACATAGTTTAAAGTTTAGTAGAAAAGGGTCCTTATGGGAAAATTGCATACAATAATGGCAAAGGTCAATAGATAAACTTGTTTAAACTCTTAAATAGTTAGATACTTTGCAAATACATTTTCTTTGCACAGTATCAGTGGTCATTAGGGTTCCATAGTCCATAAGGAACCCTTATAGTTTCGTCATGTCTGTCCATCCGTCCGTCCGGGCTCGTACTGCTACTCCACCGATTATCACGTAAATTGGCGGAGAGATAGATACCTAATGAAGTTCCAAAAGTTGTTTTTTAAAAATTATGAAAAAATGTTTTATTTTCAGCCCCCCTCCCATACAAAGAAAAGTGAATTTAAAAAATTAAATTGGACTAACCCCAACGTGTGGGGTATCGTTAAAAAGGTCTTTTAAAACGCAACAAAAATGCTTTGAAACTATGTAGATCAAACCTTGTAATAATCTAAAACAAAGTTAAAATTTTAGGTGTCCCCCCACCGTAACTTTTGAAATATTACTAAAATAATTCTAAAAAAGATACGGTATATACCTCAACGTAAGTACTTTAAAATAAAATTAAGGCGGACTCAGTATCATGAATAGTTATTTTTATACAACTCGACCAACTTCTGTAGTTACAGTCGTCCGAACCAAATGTATGGAGTCAACCGCAAAATGAAATTTAGCTAGCTACGGAACCCTAACATGTGCGTGCCCAACAACCTCTTGCCAGGTTTTTTTAGATTTTACCTACCCTACATTTCTCGTCTGACGTCAAAACATCTCGCGGCGGCGTGGACGTGGACGGCGAACGTTCTCTCGCGTTATGCCGCCGCTCAGCCTATCTCTGTCTTACATACGATATTTTGCACGTTGAACTAAAACTTACATGTAGCTACTGTGGTGAACTCGGCCACAGGAACCAAGTATGAAATGGTGTTTACTTTTGTAAAAAAAGGAAATCAGTAGAAAATCAATAATTTAGTAGTAGGTATAATAAGTAATAATCATAAATCACAATCTAGCAAATTATTATAATTGGAATGTGTCCCCCCCTTCCCCCCTTACCCCTATCAGAAATCGCGTCAAATTATCTTTATTACGTGATACTTACTATGAATGGTTCCTTAGTAGTAACAGACTATTTTAATTATTCGTTGACGTTAAATGAGAATAACTTCTTACATATAAAGATTTTGAGTATAATTATAATAACCTTTTTTCTTCATTATTGTGTGGTAATACTAGATTAGGAAAAAAATAATGTTAATAATGTGCCATTTTGTAATTATTCATATGTTTTGTCTGTGATTGGTCATAAGGACCCTTTTCCCAAATGTATGGGAGTCAAATTGTGATTTTTACGTAACTTTGATCATATATAAATAAAAAAATAAGACTTGTAGAATAATAATGAGAACTTTATGATACTCTAGTGGGCTGAATAAATATATTTTAGAACTCACTATACTAAACTTGTTATTGTTATAGGGGAAAATGAAAAGTATAGTAATTACCACGTTTTAATTAAAATAAAAATATTTCGTCAACTATATGATTTTATTTCTATCCTAAAATGTAAGTTTATATATGTCCTACTATATACAATAGTTCAGATTACAACATATTAAAGAAAAAGCTGAAAAAAATTTATTTTATTAATTTCATTCTTATAAGCGTGTTGCTGTTATCAAAGGCTGTTTTGTCAGAATCTGGAAGTCGCATTAATAAAACCATGACTGAATTCAAAAGAAAAACCCCTTGAGATACAAAATCAATCATAATCTATGTAACTTCCAATGGGAACATACTTAAAATCAATTTCAAACTTCTTTTGACGATTTCTCGAAAGTGCAATTTTAGCAAGTGTAAGTTTGATGTTTTTTTTAAAAAAAAGTATGAGACTTAGGGTCATGATTGTTTCTGTGTTAAATAGCTTATTTAACATAGATTTAGGAACTGTGCTTAACTCAATACCTGCCATAAGGACCCTTTAGCCATGGACTGTCACATATAAACCCTTAGAGGCAAACGGTAGATAGGTGTAATATCGGCCCAATTGAAACATA
The DNA here is from genome assembly GCA_005406045.1 of Adoxophyes honmai. Lineage (NCBI taxonomy): Eukaryota > Metazoa > Arthropoda > Insecta > Lepidoptera > Tortricidae > Adoxophyes > Adoxophyes honmai. The sequence continues at coordinate 84,215 of BHDV01029698.1, forward strand.
TACATTCATATTCTCACTCCTGTATTCACAAGGCAGAGCACGTGAATTCAAAAATCCAATGCCACGTTTAGCAATTTCAGGGTAACCAGATGGTTAAACGTGATATTACAGTGACAGATTGCTAGCCCATCGCCCAAACTCTTTCCCAGAGTCGATTCTTACGGCACCCACGGGAAGGAAGGGGGAGATGCTATTCTAACCCGGCACCACAGAGGACTTTTTGAGTTTGCATAGTGACAAGTTGCTAGCATGTCACCTAAAATATACCTTAACCTATTTTCTTCGTCGCCTCTGAGGACTTTTACGGAAGGAATGGAGAGGTGTTATTCTAAACCCGACACCACACGGAATTACTGGGTAAGTTCTGTCAATTCAATATTATCCGGCAATATACATAAATCGACTTATTATCATACTAGGTAAAGCCTGTGATTATAATTTGTTTTTTTTTCTGATGAAAACAAAATGGCTGCGATATACAGAGACACGGATACATTTATGAAATATATCGCACCGAGAGACCGCTACTTAATAATAATATTTAAACATTCAATCTTACCTGTACTTTCTTTCTGGCTGGAACGTTGTTTTCCAGGAACTTGTTTACAGCGCCAAGGGTATTAATTGGTATCTAAAAATATTCACAAGTGCTTATATTAGTTACATAACAATGTTTATCTTGTCACAAATCAAAGAAGATAGTTACACACCTAAAAACTTTATTTCAAGGTACCTTCTTACCTGTACTTACGAATTAATATTTTAAAATCCATTACGCTAAATTTTATACTTTATGGCTAACTAAATACTTACATTTTGCTAAACTTACCATACACCACTGCCCCATCCTTTAGCTACACCCGCAACTCGACTAAATATGTAGATACTGTTTACACTTACACCTTCCCAATATTACAGCAATTACGTTCTAATCTGATACTCCAACAAAAACAATGCCACACCAACCACACACACAAAACTTACCTATTACCACTTCCACCATAATATCAGATAATCTTGGTTTTCCCGCAACAACCAATAACCAACATTCAATACTTCAGCAAATATTTACCATAATCAAACGATCACTCACAAAAATAAACAACTTTTTATGTCTGCTTAGTTTCTTGTAAGTCAACAAAAAGAGAAGACGTTGAGTCTGGGTTTTGTTGATTATAAGTTAAAAATAAAATCTGTGACGGATAGCAAAAGTTTCTTAGGATATTATTACAACCTTCTGAATTAACTAAGGCATTGTGAGATACACTCTTCTTCATTGTAGCTCTATGCGTATCTAGTAGCAGGGGTTTGATTTATTTTAATGTGGTAACAATTACAGTAAAACTATAACCAAAGCAAAAGCAAATTAGATGAAATAAGTAATCATCTTCATCGCTCGGCCAATTATGACTTACAAGAATCCGCCAGCGACATCATTACGAACATGTTTTACAAATATAATATGACACCCCACATGATGAATAACGAAATGAGTGAAAATGTTTATGATGAATATAAATAAATACGGACCTCGTGTTTTATCTTCTTAATAATACTAGCAAAAACGTTAATGAGATACATGATACCACAACAAGCTGACACAATTTATTAATACTGTTGTAATCAGAAAACATCACGATATAAGCTTTTGTTTTTGGACATGTAAAAATTCAGTGAGAATCACAACAACTTTTTGTTATTTCAAACGATATGAACCGCAGTTACGAGTAATATTTTGTTAAAGAAAAACAATAATCTTATTCGTTTGAAATATCAAAAAGGCTTGTGAAAGCATAGACAAAGCGTAATTGTAGGTATGCACTCTTACTAATGAAGCATGAAGCAAAAACGAAAACAAATAAAAGCTAATAAATAAATTGTGATTAGTGACACACCAATACACATACACACGATACACACGTAATCAAAATCAGTTTCTTGGGATAATTATTTTAGTTCTTTTCGAAAATAATGAACTTAATAAGTAAGAGTTACTCTAAAGCATCAAAATAATGATCAAGTCGTCAAGTGCCGAGAACGATAGAAAAACCAAGAAAATGCTGAATTTAATTACGCGTTAACCCAAATGAATTAATTTTATGGTAATGAACTTACAGCGAAGATATCGTCAATTAATTTGGTAGCATCAGGTGTCCGAACAGAAACATGTGCCTGAGATGAGGATGATGAACCATGCTCTGGTGAAATGGGATCCAATTCTGAGAAGTTAAATAATTATGTTAATCATAGTGAAAAATAAATTGTACATAACAATGTGGTTACAAATGGAAGGGATCTGTCATTGTAAAAGAGTACTCGTAATGTCAAGATAAACTACGAAGAAAAGCGGAAAATGTTATCGAATTAAAAGTTCCAGATATATTTCAATGTGGTTTTATTCCGCATAGCTACTTTTTGGGCGGACGACTACGTCGCATTTATAGAGGATGGTTGCCAAGTTTCTTTTATTCTTTCAGTTACTATTGCAAAAACTCTACGGAACTGGTTTTTCCGCAGCTGAAAGTAAACGCCTCTTTAAAGTACAGAGCACGTATTTTTTCTCATAACCAAAATAACCGTCTGCTTCTGACATTACTGCTTTTACTAATATAAAAATTCTTCAGTAACTGCAAATGTACTCTCGCAGATATTAAAGAATGTCATTTATCATCTCAACAAGTCAGTTAAGGGCACGCCTGCTTCCGTCTTAGGGCCTGCTCGTAAAAAATAAAACGCAATAAAAGCTGGAAGATAAAAATATTATCAAAATTACGAGTGCAAAAGAGCCGCCAGGCCTCGTTGCTCTCTGTGGCCGCTTACACGCTTTATCTCGTTTAAAAATGTTGCTATATTTACACACTTTCCCTTGCAAAACAAAAATATTTCGCTAATATTCTCTTTAAATTATAGCACTAAATCGATTTCCTCCTATATTTTAACTGAAGAAAAGTTCAAATAAGTGGTGGATCCTTGAATAACATAACTTTAATCATTGTATATATTTTATTATATACCTCATTACCTTCACTTTCGTATAAAATTAATATAAAAAAATTATAATTTTAAATTTTAAATATTTTTTAATAATAAGCAGCCGCACCTGCTGCGCCAGCGCTAACTGAAGCAGATTTTTGGACGGAAACGCTCGTGCTGCCGGCTGCGTTGCCCAGGAAACTTCCAACCGCTTTTAAAGTTGAGATAGGAATCTGCAAACGCAAATAACCATTATGTAAGTAACAGATTACTTAATTATTAAACGTCAGTCTTTACTTCTTCATACTTACGTTGAAGATATCAGCGAAAAACTGGGGGTTCCTTTGGAAGTTCACTTGTTTCGTGTAAGTAACCTGACTGTCGCCCCCTTGGGCAACAGCACCAGAATGAGCATAGGCTCCTGCATTTGCTGCAGATTCAACTCCTACGTCCACCCTCTTTTCAATGGCAGGGGGAGGTAGAGCGGCGCCGCCGATGTATCCGTGAACCGAGACCTTATTGTGGTAACGGTGTGGCCGTTTGTGGTGGATGTGTTTCTCGATAACAACGGGCTGTGGATGAATAATGTGCTTCTCAATTATAACTGGTTGTGGCTCAACGAAATGTTTTTCAACTATCACTGGCGGTGGAGCTTCAACGTATACCTGAAAACAACTCTTAATAAGATTATGTACGAATTGTTGACGCTTGAAACATTTAAAGTGTGTTATAAAACATTTGTGGATTGTAATAGTGATTATTATCTTTTTACCCAAAACCCGCATGACTGTGTCGAAGTCAAGGAGTTCTGAAAAGAAATTGTTAGCACAATAATTCACAATGATGTTAATTTTCATGTTTTTGACTCATTCCCGCCTCACGTGGAAGGCATTTTAGAGTCGGAAATGAGTAATAAATAATGATGTGCTGTACGAAATTCGAGGTGTCTTGAAGCGTCTTGTGCAATAATTTTTACTTGTAAGACACGAACCTTATCCGATTGCCTAAAAGCAAACGGTTCGGGGAAACGCGACTTTTTTTGTCTGATTGCTTCTGTAATCTTAAACAGGGAGCTAAATATTCCATCAAAGATAGTAGTTTTATGATTATACAAGCCATGGGTCTTGGCTTTACTCACTTCTTTAACCACAACCGCTGGTTTAGTCTTAGTTTCAACGAAAACGTCAGTCTGTTGGTGCACATTAGTATTGGTTAGCGGTACAGCGTTTACTTCATTAGCACCATCAAAGTTGAATTCAGTATGTACTTTTTTATGTACTGGTTTCACTGTTTCCACTGCTCCGCTGGATACAGCATAAGACTTGCTGCCCGCGAACGTGAATCCTGATGAACCAGTGGCGCCAGATTCACCACCCTATAAATAACGAATAAGAAACCAGATTATCAAACATGTCGCTTCCATTTTCTCGGGACGAAATTTCAAACTAGAATTATTTTCTTTATTTGCAATTAACTAAGTGATATTATTAAGACTTCATGTGTTTCCTTTGAGAAAGTTAAAATGTTTTAATTTACTTTAAACTGACAAACACATACACGGATGGACTACGAAATAGATACAAGAACAACAATCCTATTTTAAAAGTTGTTATTTTACTAATTAAGTCAAATCACAAGAAAGGAAAGCCCCTGCAACGTATAGAGTGATTATCAGGAGTCGCCTCAAAAAAAACGCGTAAAACCGTGGGCTGCTTGCTTATTTAAAGTTTTTTTTTTATTGAATCCTAAACATTCCACGTCACATGATACTTACGAGTCCAGCAGAGGCATGGTGGTTTCCAGCAGAAGATGCGGCGTACCCTACTCCAGCTGATTTCTGCGCATCCACACCGCCGGCTAGCCCGGCAGCGGCGCCCACGTTGCCACCAGCCGTCGCTCCGGCGTACAAACCTCCTGTTTCACAACAAAAATAGTTAAAGATTGAAATAAACGCACAGTTCGTCTTAAACAGAGTTTGGCTCGTAGTCAAAACTGATACGTAGACGTACTCATTTTGTATTGAGATTAGCTCGCCTCGTTTCGGGACAATTCGTGCCATCGTTATGTATGGAACATAAAATGTTCATTGTTTTGACCATGTTTAACATTTTGTGTATCTACTCTTTCTATCATACTTGGGAATATAGGTGTGACTATTTCTAATTAAAATCCTAAAATTGCTGAAGGTTGTCTTAAAACGTATGCAAATAAAATCGTCATGTTTATTTTTATCTCATAATGTTCAGGTAGATTCTTAAGAGCATGTCATTTAGTTTGCATTGTCCTGCTTTTTGTTTAATATTTTCTGTATTTTATTTACAAAGTTGTGCTTAATCGTCTCTCAGATACATGCTAATGGCTTTAAAACCTCTAAGAATACTCAATGCTCGTCTGTGAAGCAAGTCGCGACCTCTTCACTTGTCGCGGCACTTATTATCTTTTAATTGCCCCTATTGTATAGCTTAGGTTCTAGGTCGAATATATTACGACTGCTCAATTATTCTCATCATTCGGTAGAATAATGTCAGTGCACGCTCAACATGAACATGCAATAAGCTGATGAGCTAAAAGATCGTGTAATACCATGTGATAATAAATAATGAAACAGAATGAATAACCTCTATTTAGATTCACGTAACCCGTACTCCGCTTGGACAGATACACAAGTTATTTAAATCTGCTCATATAATGATAGACCCATTAACTGCCAAGCTTTTAATCATACATCGTTGCCAAAAGAACTAATTACCACAAAAGCTGGTCAGTCTAGATAAAAAAGGAAGTTTTTCTAAAATCATCAATAAGTATAAATAAAAAATTATACAAGCACAGATTTTGTACGTAAAATTCAACAGATTCGGGACCTGAAATATTAATGGTCATTAATTAATCTGAGTAATTAATCTAAACGTTGTGTCGTGTTCATTTAATTCGCCATTTACCTCCCGTTTTGGTCGGATTCTTGCTGTTCTTCGCCAAATTACGTGGAACAGGAAAATAGAAGATGACATTTACAAACTTAATTCAGAACGTTATTTTAGTAGGTAAGTATAGAACAAGCATGTATGAGGAGATTAACGAATGTGGATGAAGCAAAAGAAGTATGTCAGGATCGTAGCAAGTGGAACAAAGTAGTCTCTGCCTACCCCTGTGGGAAAGAGGCGTGACGATGTATGTAGGTATAAGTATAGAACATAGGTATCGAAAGCTGAGTTATTCCTGCAGAATCCTTACTAATATTATAAATCGGAAAGTGAGTTTGTTTGTTTGTTTGTTCCGCTTTCACGCCATAACTACTGATCCGATTGCTTTGAAATTTTGCAGACGTAAAGTTAGAAGTCCGGATTAAATAATAGGGTACTTTTTATCCCGAAAAAAATTGATGTTCCCGAGGGAATGTTCGTTTTATACCGCAATGTAACCGAATTCCACGCGGGCGAAAGCCGCGGGCGGAAAGCTAGTATTGAATAAATTTACATATGTTGACACTAAACTTAGTCCAGTCTTCATGCAAAATAACCTAAACCTAACCTAACTAAGAACGAAACTAACCTAACGAAGATGAAAACACAATTTTATTATTGTTTAATTTTAGGACGAAGAAAAAATAATTCGAAATGTGTAATGCAGTCATAGAAGCAGTCGATATGTTGAAATCCAATTTACATACGTCTTTCCAGGATACTTTCAACTGACTTGTCCTTACAAACAAGACAGTCTTAAAGAGAAATTGAATTGTAATTTTCTTGGAAATACGAGTACGAAAATAAAACGACATTGCACAAGATACCACCATGTAAGTGCACCGGGAATCGATGTGACGTTTCACTGGATTGCATGTAACGAGCGTGTGATTTATTTGCACACATCCCTGTAGAATTATCACCGAGCATAAAATTATATTGAGAGGACTTTTATAACATTAGGTGCTAATTAATGTCGAGATGTCTAGTTGGCTCCACTATTTGGACCTATTGTATAAATATATTGTAGGTATTAAAATGAGCGACTTTCTTTATAGTGGTAATGAATACGCCCTATATTGTGTTTAAAATTAAAGTTGTTGCCGAATTCTAGCTCTTCCGTCTATTCAAAATTAAAGTACCGACAAATTCGTTGTAGGTATATTATTTACAAATGAAGGGCAAGTTATATTTTCAGTTGGTATTTAATATGTTAATAAACGGCGCTAAAGAATCGAGATCAGATGATCACATGTCACGTTCCATTTGTACGAAATTAAAATTTCGAAATATGACATCAAATATTGTTAAAGAGAATAATGATTATAAATCGTGCTCAGTTACTCTTAGTAGGGTTTGAAATACCTATATTATTTAAATGCGTGCTGGAAGAATTTGTTTCATAGTTAGAATTCCCATTGAAAAATCTACCTTGTGTGGTTAAAAGTAATTGAAATTAAAACGAAAATTGGAATAACTAGAAGTATAATTAAGTAGGTTTTCGAAAGTATTATCTTGTATAATTTCAGTAAGCTAATTCTGTAATATTTTGAGAGAAATAAATGTCTTATGTCATTAACCAAGAATGCGTTTTTGTTTAATTGTCTCTACATTATATTTCGTTTCTGCGATCGAAAATATATTGCACTCCTTAACGCATATATTATCACAATGGATGCCTTAGTCAGTACCCTGCTAATTAAAACGCAGTAAAGCAACAAGTATTGTACCTTATTAGGTGTTGGTATTTCCTTTACTGAATCATCAAGTGATCATAGTGTCTATTTTCTTTACATAGTCAATATAGGTACCCATGTGGCTGCATTTCCAAATAGGCGATAGTTTGATGTGTTTGAATGGATTGCTATTATTATACTATTCCCATTCTTTTTCAACAGATTCTATTAGTAATGTTCAATTAATTTTACTTTTACGCATTCTTGCACATCCCAGATGGAAATGATGTTTAAAAGAAATGCGCGACTGTTTGCCATTTAATCAATAAAATTTATAATTTATTGCCTTAAAAGACTTCGTCCTAGATCCAGGATTACACTTGAACCAATTGATTCCTGAGCCACCACAGAATCTATTTACAGTCAACTTCATAGTGAAATTGCATTGCTCAAGAAAGGAAAACTTTACCTATTCTGTTTATTGTGGCAACGTTCTGCGTCGGATCAGAAATCAATTGGAGCGACCGTAAATAAGAGCCACAACCAGTTGGATCAGAAATTATTGAAATGCTTTTAACGTTATATTTTTTTTTTAGATGTATGTATATATTATACTGTACTTCAACATGTTTATTATAGCCTTTCTTTGTTGTCGGTCTCAATTATCAAGTGTCCTCTCTGATTCTCAAAGGTTGGCTGTAAGAGATCCCTTAAGGGATAAGTCCGCCTTTGTACTTCGCCTTTTTATTTGTATATGAGTTTTGTATTTCGTGTTCTTTTCTTTTGTACAATAAAGTGTTTACTTACTTACTTAAAATTAAAATTATTCAAGGAACGAAATTGTCAGTAAAGATCACTTTTCTAGTGTGCTTTACCTACTGCGAATACAATCAAGGACTTTATTTATTAGCCACCATGGATTTTTTTTTTCGAAGCGAATTAATTCAGTCAGTAATGCGATGTGATGTTTCCAGTGATATGTGTCTTGGTGACTTATTAAAGTCCTTGACAGTATTGTGGATGACACAAGAGTGTGTAAGCTAGTTTACAATGGCAGTGTGTTAAGGCAAGTCAGTCGAGGCCGCCCTTGACGAACGTGCATCCATCAGATCGGCGATGTTCTATAAAGAAGGCAAATAAGCAGTATCCAAAACCGACGCACATTTTGTCGAGAAGGATGAATGTTAATGAAAGGAGAGAAGTATGCCAGAATTAAATGGCGCTCTGTTGTCTCTCCCTACCCCGAAGATGAGATGTTTATGAATGTATGTTGAGTTACCTGCATTGCCGCCACTGCTCGTGATGCCTCCAAGCCCAGCTCTAGCGTTCTGCCCGTGAGGAGTGCCGGCTTCCGCGAACAAACCACCTCCCGCTCCTCCGGCTCCACCTTTAGAATAGAACAAGGATTAAAAAAAATACTGATGAAGCTGCCTACCTTGATCAATTATATCAATATTATTTTTTGGTCAATATGAAGATGATGATGATGATGCACTACCTATTTTCATTAGCAATCACTTAGCGATCGATGATCGTAATTATATTGTTCAACAAGTGCTATACTATTTTATTAATTAAAAAAATTGTCCAGTGTAATTTGTCCAGTGTAACTTTTACCAAACTGGATTCCAACGAGTATTAAATTACGAAATAATTAGGTATAAGGTTCCCATTAGCCGTAATTATGTAAGTATGAAAAATATCACGTTTAATCATCTGGTTACCCTGAATTTGCTAAACGTGGCACTGGATTTTTGAATTCATGTGCTCTGCCTACCCCCCATGGGAATACAGGCGTGAGAATATGTATGTATGTCTGTATGTGAAAAATGTTGTTCAAAACTGGAAAATAATTATGCTCATAGCCACTAGAAGAGGGTTGCTCAAGCTATAAACTTTCATTAAATAGGCACGTCATAGTCAAAACAAAACGCATATAATATTTGAAAAGAGAATGCCAGACGTGTTGCTTTAATACCCAGATCGATTAAATTAACCCAATAGCAAATCCAAACTTTATCGAAGGAACTGCTTTCCAATGGTCTTAAATATTTCTAAGAAACTGCCAAAAATATTGTGGAGTTACCGCAAAATGAATTTAAACTAAAACTATTTCAATGGCTTAAAGAGAAAACCTTCTATTCAATTAAGGAATATCTGAGTTAAAATTAAATATTTGAAAATAATTTATTCAAGATATTTGCATGCCAACGTTTCTGGTTAGACATGTCACCGAACAACGCAATCAATATCTATAAATAAGACCAATGTCTAAAGCAAATAAAAATATTTGGTTTCATTTAAGTTCATGTCGTATTTATTTTGGTATTTTAGTGGCTACCTAGATTGCAAGCGGGAATGCAAGATAATCGGACGTCTCTAGTAACACAGTGACAGGTATTATTGTCTACTTCGCGTGAGACTCCGGCACCGTCTGTGGACCGCAACAGGCAGTCAGTTTATTATCAGGCTCACATGCCAACGTCAGGTGATCTGGATTCACCTCGAACTCTCGAATTTTAACGTAATGTAGTGTACAGATACAGAACACGTCACCCCATTTGAAGTGTGACATAATAAGTTAAGGATTTTTCAGAGCCTACAATGAATCTATTAAAAATAAAATATATCATAGAAGCTAAGGACTAACGCGCCATAAAATGGTGATAACGTCAGTTTAGTCTCCAGCAGCCTTAACCCTTTTGTCTTATGACACAAGTCATACGATCCGCTATATGGACAAAAACAAATACTTACTTAATAACCCTCCTAGACCAGCCGCTGCGTGGTAACCGCCGAAATTGACACCCACGTTGCCATCCTTGAATGATATGAACTGGGGAGCCTGAAATAAAGGAATTATTCAATAAATTGTATTTTCTTTTAAGATTCCCTTATAAATAAATTCGCCTTTGTCTTTTCTATTAAGAATTTATAGATGGATTATGCTATTTTGACTACAAATCACTAATTCAAACCATGTACCTAATAGAGAGTGTCTCATGTTACAGTATTTTTTAAACTTTTCTGATGAAGAAAATAAATAAAATATTACGATAACCTTGAACTAGAAGGGCCTCTCCATATATTTTACGTGTTAGTATTTAATGTTTTTCTACACTAATGTTATAAAGAGGAAAACTTTGTTTATTTGTTTGTTTGGTTGTAATGAATAGGCTCAGAAACTACTGGACCGTTTCTTAAAATTCTTGCACCATTCGAAAGCCACAGTCATTATCCACGAGTAACATAGGCTAAATTTTATTTAAAAAAGGATTCTGTTAAATATTTGGGCTTAGATATCTACATCTACACTAATATTATGAAGATAAAAACTTTGTTTGTTTGTAATGAATAAGCTCAGAAGCCTACGACCTCAAAATCCGAAATTTACGCGGACAAAGTCCCGGGCGGAAAGCTAGTTTTTAATAAAAATGTTTATAATGTTTATGAACTGTAATTTACGTTACGTGTGCCTGTTAGTAGGTATTCGTATAGATAGTTCAACTCAGTTGTGCGCGCGGCGCTGTGTGCTTGCGCATGTAAAAACACAGCTTTCATTTGCTTCATGCGCTACTAACATAGCCCCACTCCCACAACTTTACTGAGTTAAACTATCTATATCTATCTATGAGCAATTCTCCTAGCTTAGCCTAAATTTAGGTCTCTATCTTTAATAATTACTGAGAATAGTGGATGTAACATTCGTAATATTCAAATTACTTAATTGTATAATTTCCCAAACGTGTATCACATTTAGGGAATTAATTATATTTAACTTTGTCGACTTTAATTAATTTGGTTGACTAATTGCCATAAATCTTCACTAAGTAAGTTCAGAGACAGTCAACGAACTGTTGTTAATTTGGAAGCAAAGTACTATCCTTTGTAAATAACTAAAGGATCGTCGATCTGCCATTTTATCCAGCTTTTCTTGCTAGCTTCAGCCAGAACGGTTGTTTGGCCTTCCCACGTTGGTTTGTTGAAATTGTACAGGTTCTCTCTGAATATTTCACAATACAGTAAAGCTCATAACAGGTAATATTTTCAGCCCACGAGATATCGTTTGAACAACACCTCAACATTTCTTCCTTGGGTATCGCAGAGGCAACTTTTAACTTCATTTAGATACACAACGAGAAATTCTTAGTCATGGTTTAGACAGTTTGGTTTCATGTGCTCTGCCTACTCCTTTTGGGAATACAGGCATGGTGCTATGTGACTTGTATTTAATCATAATATTATGATTTCGTACAAAATTTGGATAAACTCAGATGTACAGTCCACATTTTACATCCCTTTTAAATCACTAAACAGATTAGGCTGCAAATTAGTACAGGGTTTTGTAATATATCCGCGTCAATTCATCACTTAGCTACAAAATAGCGGGGTCGTCAAAACTTGATGCATTACTCTGTTAGTGCATTCGTGAACACTAGCAGAGCTCTTAATGTTAGCTCTAGGCCATGAATAACCATTAGTTACGGGTAACTTACTGGCTGAATATTCAAAGGTGGTTCCACTAATACGACGGGAATAAAGTTGTTCGATAGAAGTCTTATTTGTACTTTAACTTGTAGTTGTAAAATCCCTGCGATTTTGTCAAGCCACGAGAAAGTTTTTTTTAGAAAGGTAAACTTGAGTTTTTGGATTTTTATATGAAGAATTAGTAATGATTTTAAATTCCTAACACATACATACATCACGCCTTTACTCTTAAATGGAAAAGGCAGAGCATACATAATCAAAGCCATGACTATTATATTTTTATGTTTCATAGTGACATTTAGCACAGTCTTAGATTTTAACATGGATGAAAGAGGTAGTTATAAGAGTGACATGAAGCTAGCTTGTCGCTTAATGCATACTTAGATATTATATTATTTTACAGTTAATTACGGCATTCACGGAAGTAACGGAAAAGTGTTATTTGTAACCACACAGGTATTTTTTTAAGGTTCGTAAGTTTGCAACCTTTATCATGATACCTTTAACTCGGTTTGCAAAGGCTACAAACTTATTGCATATTTTATTTCCTCATTATACCTACCTACTTTGCAGTGCTCTTTGCACATTCGAGATTTATGACTGAGAAAACCTGCCTGACGCAAACGGATTTGACGATTAATTATTCAACATGAACTATGATCTCCCGTTCAGTATGTTAAACATCTCACGTTTTTTATACTGAACAAATAAAATATTAACATCAATGTTTAAAAAATGTTAATACTTAAGTTCAAAGACATCGACGCTTTTATGGTTAATGGTTACCCTTACTCAAAAAACGTACGAACAACTAAGCAACAGCACCGCATAATCAAAAGCGATTCTAAGACTAAAGATGATTAAAGCGGTTGCATTATACTCATAAACTCATTGTCTTATAGTCATTACATCGTCTTTGTTCAATAATAGTACCAGCAGTAAAAAATATACGCACGTTTACAACACTTGACTTAAGACTATGGTCGTTAGTTGCATAATGTTGCGAGATTTTAACGGCTAGTGAGCATAAAACCTTCTGATGAAGACATTTAGAATGGCAACTGCGATTAGGACAGACAAGTATATACACACATACATACATAAATATCATTCCTGTATTTCCAGATAGGGTTGGCAGAGCCACGAAACGTTGTATAGTTAAAACAATGTCTGTTTTACGTTTCAAAGATACATCACATCAAAATGGATGAAAGATAATTTTATACTTAATTGTGACATGTAGCTAGCCTGCCGCCTATAAACCTTAACGTAAGTATATCCTTAATCTCGTGATGTACAAAAAAAGAAAATGGAGTGATGCCATTCTAGATTTGATGCAGCTCGAGGTTTAGGATGTGCAATGAAATGTTATAACTTATACCAGAGTACGACATACAAATCCCATTAAGAGCTATTCGGATTGCGAGATTTTTTCACTTTTTATAACCTATTTCTATTTGTAAATCAAAAAGTATAAATGCGCGTGTACTACAACTTCGTTCAATTTTTCAGGTCGTTAAACGTGTAAAGTCCAGCGCTCAACTGTTTTACTATAATCGGTCAGTCAAACGTTAAAAAGTGTACTACAACCAAAGAGTGTATTGGCTTTTAGTTAGGCGTAAATAAATCATATTTATTTTCAAACACGCACCATCAGGCCTGTATTTCTAAACGGGGTAGGCAGAGCATACGAAACGCTACGTAGACAAAACCAAAACTATTTTATGTTTCGGTCTAGGACGCTAGTCCAGTGCACTTTGGGATCTTCACACAAAACATTGAATTATCAAATTATGTCTTTTAAATGAATATCCATTTATTTCTAGATATTTCCGTTTGTTTTTACTTTTTATAATATACCTAGCACGTTGTTTCCCAATGTCAAAAAACGACTGTTCTCTACATGACATTGAAACTCTTTCATGCGTAAATTTAATAATCGGGTACAAGTACCACTACATTTCAAGTGGTTCTTGCACAATGGGATGTTACCGGCGTTATTATAGTAGGAATGGTTGTGTAATCGGATATCCGAATGATTAGTAGCAATTGTATAATCACTAACGTGTCTGTTCTTTTCAACTGGTGTTGATTGGGATTTACCAAACGAACAACATTTGTTTAAATGTTGGTAATTTCGTAAGAGACGATTCGACCATAATATAATTTAATATTTGAATAAGTCACTCGTTTTTTATTACATACATACATACATATACTCACGCCTTTATTCCCAAGAGGGGTAGGCAGAGCACGTGAATTCGAAAATCCAGTGCCACGTTTAGCAATTTCAGGGTAACCAGATGGGTCGTTTTTTATTAAGTATGTAAAAATCCCTACTTAATTATTATAAATGCGAAAGTAACTCTGTCTGTTACGCTTTGCTGCTTAAACCACTCACCCCATTTTGATGAAATTTGGCACAGATAATCTTTAAACCCTAAGAAAGGACATAGGCTACCTTTTATTGCGAAAAAAAGGTAATGCCTAAAATAACAATTCCACGCGGACGAAGTTAAAAACATTATTTTCAGATCTCCTCACCGGCGTAGCATAAAATAATAATAATTGTCAAATCTTACATTCATGTAACCTTACTTATACAAAAATATTGCATTTAAATATCACGAAAACAAACTCGTAGCATATTTTATTTATAAAACATGTGGACAGAAAAATCTTGAGAGCTACAAAATTATTTTAATTTCACAGCAAAATTAAAAACATTAGAACATTGACATTGAAGTTGTCATTACAAGCGAGCTCAATGTTTATTTAATAAGCATTTTGTTAATTAGAACTGAATAAAACTTGATTAATTAAGGTATTATATTATTTTAACTCTGTAGCAATTTCTAGATTGTCAGTTTTATTAAACTGTTCATTAGTATTACCGATGGCAATGACGAAGGCAACTGAATTAATTTATTGAACTACCGGGCAATTTCCATGACGCATTTCCTGCTCTAGCACAACAAATTTAATTGGTTGTAAATCTCATACTCAGAAAAACTTATTTTAAATACATACCGGCGCCTTTACGGAACAGGTTAATAAAAAAAATACGTTGGAAAATATTTAGTCGAATCAGCAATAAAACAATAATTAAAAACCATTTTTTCCACAATTTTACGTTTATTAATCATTTACATAATTATGTGGAGGTATATATTAGTTTATAATACTTAGTGGTAATTATTTGTGTGTATTTGAATGTAATGTTTATGTAGTAGTGTATGTATATTTGCTTATACATGTTTGTTTAGCTTAGGTTTAGGTAGTTTTTTTTTGTATTTCTTCCATAAATTTTCTTTTTGTATGTCTGCCTTCTTTCTTGTGTGTCTTCCCTTTGTCCATAAAACTGTCAATTCCTTAGTCACCTTTTACGACATCCACGGAAGAAATGGAGAAGTATTCTAGATCCCGACAGCACACGGCAATAATAATGCGTTTCAATTGCCGAAAAGCTACTTCAAGTATTATACAGACGCCCAAAAACCGACAAAATCTGTTATTTTCTAAAAAAAAATCGTCTTGGAATTAAAAGTCCCTAGTATTTAAAGCTAATTGAACATGATCCCTGCGCAAACATTTCCTTGTTTTCTACAAGGTACAACCATAATTAATCTCTTTTTCCTGAAACTTGAAGGATAGATAGGATATTCTTTTCTTAATCTGATATTGTACGATTTCTGTTGTTTATTTTTCAATTTTGGCCAGTACCTATCTGATTAATGAACAGGAGGTAAAAAATATAATTTACTTACGAAGAAATCCTTTAACGAGGAAGAAGCTATATCTGAATCGGCGTAAAATTTTTCGACATTTTAAGGCTGAATAATTTTCCTTTAAATATGTAAGTACCTACAGAATTACGAGCACTCGTACCGGCTTTAGGAAGTATTTACGAGTAGTTATTTTAATGCAAGACAAAGACTATGACATGTAGGTACCTACATCAGATGTAACAAGTACATGTATAACTAATATTATTCAAACTGTTTACGCAAATTGCACTTGATTTTAGTCACAGAATAGATAATAGTTACGTAAAAGAATTTGGGATACATTTGAGCTTGAACTTTGTGTGTAATAGTCAGGTCTTTAATTTGCGTAAGAAATTACTTTTCTTTACTTGATTTATCATTAATATAATTATTGTCCTTTTTGTTTTTTTAAGACCATTGTTTACAAAGTTGTCATAAACATTACTGCGTAATTTTAGAATTATTCTTTTAGTAAGTTGAAACCCCGCTGACACAGAACCATCAAGTTAATAAAAGTAATTCATTATGTTTTGCTGCATGGAAGACTAATTTCATGTCACGAATTTGATTTTACCCTGTATAATGTAATCAATACCTTTTTAATTGCAACATTATGGATACGATTATCAAGGGTAATTGCTACGAAAACAAATTAAACTTTGGTACAGAGTTAACCACACGATCCAAGTTGGAATAAATGGTTCGCAGGTTAAGGGGCTGAACACGTAAGCACGAGGTTTTTAAAAAAGGTCATGTAGAGTGAAATACAACGGATACGTTCACGTCTTTATATTGAGTTTAGTTCGACATGTTTCGGGCCGATTTGTGACCCATCATCGGGAGCGACGTGCCACGGCACCTGATAGACGCGCACTGCGCGCCACCGTTCTTTCCGCGCGACTATTTAACGCAATTAAAATTAATTGGCGTTTCTGCGATGATGGGTTATGAATTGGCTAGAAACATGTCGACCTCATTTCGATAAAAACATGTAGTAAGTGTATCCGTTTCATTACATACACTACAAGTGAGACTCACGGTAGAAAAAATTAAATCAATAAAAAAAAACGCAGAGTTAACTCTGAAATAATCTTTCAACTCTACTCATGTTACGGAAACTCAATATACATACCAGAATAGATGCACGTAATAGTCAAAATGAGTTCGTTCGTTTAGCTTTATAGTACGCAGGTCTCACAGATTAACCTAGATAATTCAAACCCTTAATTATTCAATAACCTCGATTTCCTACAATCAACGCTTACCATAAATTTCTCCTCAGCATATAATACGCGCTTGTTTGTTTTACCGGGCGGTAGTCTATTCTATCTTGGTTTTTCTTTATCTATAGTGCTATTCGTGCCATTATCCCATGTGTCTATCATCAAGTTAAAAACAAAATGCAGTGCCCCTTAACAGAGTATTACGGAGCCACACCTGCACTTGCTCGTACATAGGCCCCGCTTTTCCTGCAAGCCCTCGCATGCAATCATATACGTCTTGGAACATGAGTTATAGCTCACTAACTTGAAAAATATTACACAATATTCGACACCGACGCCTGGAGCGAATACAGTTTCCCCGGTATTGATATTCCAGTGACTTCGTAAAAGGATTTCAAAAGCGTTTTCAATTTAAACGATGCATATTTGCTCCCGAACTTGTCGTTTGAAATTATATTTAAATGTGTTACTGCTGAAGAGTCACTGAGAACTGCATCTTGAATCCTGACAGAAAATGCAACATGTTTAAATATAATTGGCACTTATCTACATCGTAACTGCAAAGGGTTTGGGTGATTATTTAAAAATGGTAAAGTTTCATCAAATCCGATCTTATATTTTAAAATTGGAGGCTTCTTCAACTACTTAGAGTCGAAAAATCTTAAAATCATGTACCTACTTATTGCAATCGCTTAATAACTATAAGAGTTTTTACATAATTAAAACTATTCTACCACAGCTTTAAAAAAAATCCAGCACCTAGTAATTAAATACCTAACTTTTTAGCAGGTTTTTTAATTATCCGAACATTTTAAGTCACGAAAGTTATGAAAAAATAAACGAAATTGCATTGCAACATTGATTGCAACACCGCACAGAAACGTTCCAAAATCACTTTACATTCTTTGTTGGTGCAGAATTTTTAGTAAAGGATCCATAATACTTTGAGTGAAAATATCACATAAAATAATACTTACGGAGAAAACCTGTGCAACTATAGTTAACAGTAAAAACGTTGCGCTTGAGTATCCCATTGTGTCTGAAACAAAACAAAAGAAATTGTAATAAAAAAAGTGTAAATTAAGGCCTTTATGGAAATTAAAAACTTGTCTAGTAAATTTCGGACTTTTGTGTCTAGGAAAAGTTTCGTACAGAATAACAAGTAATAAACTGTAACATTCAACATGCTCTTTATACATTTTTGTCTGTCCGTCTTTTATAGGTCTCTACGTATACATAATTATGGACAGACAGTTAATCAATGGAGTTTTTTAGACAAAATTGTATAGAACCTAACAAAACGATACATTGGTTTTGACTTATCCCCGAGTTCACTATTCTAATTGCAACGACTAAGATATGATTTCATTGGCAACGCGCGCAGCAGCAGCCACTTGTCGACGACATTTTGTTGCATCATGCTGTTGCAGTTACGTTTCGAACTTCGACCTCAGATGACAACTGCAGACGTCATCCACAGCACATAATCTTAGTTCACAAGAAGTGTTACGTCATGCTATGATTTTCAGCAAAATTTAAGAGTATGAATTCAACAGTGTACTTCTTACAGTCAAGGAAATTGATTACTGTGCCACTTTGTACCTTTTCACAAAAAATGACACTGTGACATACCGTACTTTTTACTAATCAAAGAAATATGAAAGGTTCAAAGTGGCACAGGTATCAATTTCCTTGACTGTACCTTAGAACTGCGTAAATACCAGTTAGAATTATCTCGATGACATGGTCTCCTGCTGTGTGGAGTTTGCAACGAATTGCACTGTTACCTATCATGTTATGATCTTAATATATCACAACTCGTCTCAGTTACGAACCGCAGTAATTCGGTTACTCTTGATTACATCAAGTTAGTGCGGCGACGCGATTACTTTCACTCTGGATTGCGTCACTTTATTATCTGTGCCATAATATTACGAGTTGCCAGTGAGATTAATATTGAACCTCCGTGCGTTTATATTTTAGTAGCCATAAGAAAAGTTTTCGTTTAGGTTAATTAAATGGAGAGTAAGCTAATTGGCAAACTGACCAATAAGGATAAGAGATTTGTCACTGTTTTGGTTATTCTAAGTTTGGAAACTTTTAATATGACGAGTAAAAAAAGTGTAATTTGAAGTTGTCATTATTGGACGGTATATCGATATGTAGTTGTTATCACGCGTGTATTTTATCCAACCACGCGTTTAAAAATTGTTTTCATACAACCATTTAAGATTTCCCGTATGGTGTCGGGCTTAGAATAACACTTCTCCATTTCTTCCGTGGATGTCGTAAGAGTTAGGTTAGGTTAAGGTATACTTTAGGCGACAGGCTAGGAACCTGTCACTATTGTACCTGCCACCTTAAAACCTGAAAAACATTATGCTAGAAGTGGTCACGAAACGTGAAATGGTCATCGTTTTGCCTATTTGGCGTTTTTTGTGCTCTGTCTACCCCGTTTGAGAATACAGGCGTGATTGTATGTATGTAAGTATTTAAGATTTCGTTATTGGTCTTTCGGCCAGTGTCGATATAAAACTGTCCATTTTTCTTCCTCAAATTGCAGAAGAAATCTACGTCTATTATTTTAACTGTAACCATTTTGCTATTGCGCTAAAAGTATTTCAAATAGTGTTCTGTACACGTAAGTGTTGCAAAAAAGAACAGTAAAAATTACTATTTCAGCAACTTTAACCTTGATGAGCATAATTTGCAAAACAACTTTAAGAAAAAACACTATCCGCATGTGCAAAATTACAATGAGAGTTAGATAATGCGCATGCGATGGTAATAACTGCTTATCTTCAGGTGATCCATTTGCTCCTATACCCTTATTATACACACAACACGCCTGCATTCCCAAATGGGATAGGCAGAGCACAAGAAACGCTATATAGACAAGATCATCAGTATTTCACGATGTCCTAGCCAATTCTAGCGCTTTTTTATGGTTTAAATCGGCAGGTATAATAGTGACAGGTTGCTAGCCTGTCGCTCAAAGCATACTTTAACTTATTTCCTTAGTCTCCTCCTACGACATCACCGGAACAAATGGTGAGGTGTCATTCTAAACACGATACAACAATTTGTACTTGAGATATTGCATCAAATATGCAACGTCCAACCTAAATGTGCATTTACTAATGACGGGTTAATCTCAGTGAAGGGAACTACTTGCACCAACATTAGCTCGTTAGTTGGAGCTACGATTAATTATCTTAATCGTAATTAACAATAATGTATAAACCAAAGCAGCAACCTTGCAAAGTTTTTCCACTAGAAATTATTTTACAATTACAACCAGCTTCTCGAGTGGTGTCGGGTTTAGACTACTTTTCCATATCTTGGGTAAATGTCGTAATAGGCTAATAAGAATGATAATCACAATAGGGTCTTTGACAACAGTAAAAATAAACTATAATTTGTGGCCATCCTAACAGATTATAGGAAAATTAAACATATTTCACTTTCTTTTGTTCAAAATATTATGCATTTTTAGAGTATTTTGTTCTATTAATTTCTAATATTCGTTAATAATGTATCTGTGACTGAAACGCTTGCGATTGATTGATGACGTCACATACCATGAAAGGTATCTGTGGTCAAAGTGGACATTGATAATTTGACATGACAATTTTGACAGCTTCTTTGTGTGGTGCCTTTGTTTACTTGCATTTGACGTCAAACACCGTTTTTGGCATGAGTTTGAGAATTTGAACTTTAATGTTTATTTTCTTTGTTAATACAGACAAGAATCCGGAAATACTAATGTTTATTACATAATGAAGAATTTATTAAAAGTATATTTTAAAAATGTTCAAAAACCCTATTGAGTGAGTTTCAAAAAAATTGTACATAAATTAAGGGTTAATAAAAACAAAATCACGATCGCGTCTTTTGTGTAACGAAAATTACCTATACAAAATATATGGGTGATTGTCGTTACACAAAAGAATCAATTAACTTTTGTTTTTATTAAAGCCCTTAACTATGTACAATTTTTTTGAAACTCACTCAATTATATTCCTTTAATTTGATTTATAAATATTTTTTTGCTATCAAAACCAAGATCAGAATTTTAAGTAATCGTTTCCATTACGTATTTAATTATCGTTAACGGCCGCAGGTCTACCGCAGATTCGATATAAGTCTAAGTCTTTGAATTAATTATGCGTACCGAAAAAAAATACAACTACCTAGTTGTTTTTCGTTTTCTAGCCACGTAAGACTTAGTGGACTCTCGTAGCTCTATAAAACAATTGCGATATAACTTCAATGCCGTTACATATATTAAATGCTCTTCCTGTATACACGGACTGCATAAAACACAGTGGCATTTAGCGAGTAGGTAACTACAGAACCGGCCAAACTCGAAACACTGCGGTTTATAAAAAAGCCACGACATAAAATAAAGCTCGGAACTTTCCATGAGCTCAACTTAAGTTGTTTAGTCGAGGGTTCCGGACTTTAAAAGAAATAGAACTATTGTTTGTTGTGGATCCCAGTATTGTATCCGACCTTCCATCTTGTTTTTTAGATGTTTTGCTGTCTTTTTAATTTAACTTAACTTCTACTAGGTACTTTACAACATTGACTTGGGATCAAAAGATATTTGAGTTTGAATTTTAAATTCAAGATCAAAGTCGAAATTTAATTACAAACTATTACAGTTCAAGAGCTCACAGTTCAAGCGAAAGTATAAAAGAAAATGGTAAACATTTTCATTCAATATAATGTTACTGTGCTCATATTTAAGAGGCTTAAATACATCTTAATTTATTTTCGCCTATATAGCACTCTAATTTAGTTTCAAAAATAGAAGTATTATGCATACATTATCACGAATAAGAATAGAATTCTAAAGTACCGTTAGCACAACAATGCTTATGATGATTAATCATAATTGGTCGAAAATATAGCACAAATCCGAATCTGTCTTTATTTTATCTTATTTTAACCGTTACACATTTAGTTATTTTTTATAAGCGCAAATAGTAAAGTTTTTTTATGGATAATTATTGGACATTACTCAAAAAATATTACGTCTGAGAATAATTTAAAAATGATACAACATTATTACAGATACATTCTTTGTTGTATGGATGATTTTCAGCAATTTTGAACAAGCAAATAATTCGATTTCGGTTACAGACCAAGAGATTTTACCAAAAACTATTTAGCCACAAAGTTACTAGATAGCTAATTTCAACTTCCCCAAAACATTATTGGCAAATCCTTTTACGTACATTTTGGATCAGCTGACTGATAAAAGAAAAAACACAAGAAGGTTACCTACGCTATTTTTTTAGCTGCTCTCCAAGGAGCAGGGCCGGATTTTAACCTTTTTCAGTTTATGACAAACAAGTATAAAACAGGAACGGTCTGAGGGCGGGTTTATCCCGTAGATTCCCATGCAAATCCCGTCAAAACGGAGATTGATCTCAAACCATCCCCGGTACCTTACCGGAATGCCCTTAAAATTTGATGTAAAATACCTTTTTGGTTTAGAAAATCACAAACATTTTTATGGTGTAATTGAATCACAAATACTTTGGAATTGCAGGTGAGGTAACATTAATAGCGTATAACTAATAATTACATTGTAATTATGAGTAAACATGAATTTTCGTTTGTTTAACAATTATATTCACTAATAATGAACAACCTCACAAAAAATCGCTTCAAAGAAATTATGAAAGGAGCTGTTAGTCATCGCACGGCGCTATCGCTTGGTTTTAATTCATTTTGCAATGAATAGCATTGAAAAATCTATTGCACTAATCGCTTTGAAAAATACTCTAATTATGATTAATGATCGAGGTTCGTTTCTACTTAAACTACTGTTATAGCGTCGGAACTTAACTGATAACATTTAACAATAGGGGGAAAGTGGGTACCTTGATACACGGGGGACATAGATACGGCGGGCATAGAAACTAAACGAACGATCGTGCACTGTTCA
>BHDV01029698.1:112383-124717 GCA_005406045.1 Adoxophyes honmai
ATCGAGTAACATACACACAAAAAAAAAAAAAATTTTTTTTGAAGTCGGTTAAAAAATAATACAGTTTATAAAAAGAACAGCAACATCAAACCAGTAAACAGCCGAAAAACTGTTGCGAATGATTTAAATTGGCCCTTCAAAATATGGTTAAGGCAAGCCGCAACGCTGTTTCAGTGAGACACACATAACAGTCATATTATTTCAACATTAGCCAAGCTTTTGTTTTGTTGTTTACTCTTCTTCTGGGGTAAATAACCTTAACGTGTTTTCAACATTAAAGCTGATTAATTATCTACTTACACATTCCTTTGTACGCTTCTGATATTTAAGTATTAGGTAAGTATTTTCTCATTTATCATAAAACAATGTTAGCAATACTAAGTCCCTCGTCCTCTGTTCGTAATTTCTATGATTTTATACTCAAAGTATATTTAGGAGAAATCAAATAATATTGTCTTGGAGTATTGTGTGCTTTAGATTATGTCGAAACACAAGTTAATTCGACTTTGTCTCTTTGCATAAGTTCGTATAGCTTAAACACTGCGACATTCAGCGAGAATGCTCAATAGTGGGATAGTAATGGGCAGGATATTCTAACGGTACTTGTTTAAAGTCTTATACTGTCACTTGAAATAAAATTTAAGATTGCTACACCCCATAATTTGTAAAAAAAAGAGACACTGCTGAAAGTTTGTGTTAGCGAAAGAAGCGTATTAAAAGTATTTTAAGTACATACTTTGTTCAAGATTACAAAAAACGCGTTTACAAACAAAATTCAGGAACAATACAGCTTATTTCCTTTTCCACTGCCACTTATTTAAAATTACGTTAAACTATCTGTGTTCCATTGGTATACATTTTTAACAGTTTTTTTTTGCACAAACAATTTTTGCACGAACAAAATACTGATGATAACTAAAAAGTACAATAAACAACTTATGTAGGAACTTGAGCTGTAAAAAGCAAAATTTTCAACGTCTTTATCATCCTTAAAATAACAATACAAATAAATATGCCACTGGGTCCACAAAACCTAATATGAAGCCAGACCTCAGACTGAAAGCGACGAAGGTACAAGAACATAAATTGAGAAGCTTGGGATGAGATACTGCTTTAATAAGCTAAGAATAGCGGAGTATCCACAGTGTAAACTTTATCTAAATCGGACGAGGTTCAATAAAATTTATACCAATAAAAAAACTGACCTTGTTTTTTTTTAATAATTGGCTGGCAAACCGTATCAGTTCTACAAACATTTCACATTAGGTACATTCAACATAATATAATGAACCAATCATTCTTACCTTGTGCAAAATAAAATCCGATAATCGTTAACACTTCACACAATCGACTAACTTTAATCGCTTGTGCTGGTTCACACAGTCGCGTGCGCCGGGTAAGGCTCTATGGAAAAAACTACTTTTAAATTTTATAGGCAGCCGTTCACTCGCATTGTTCGTCACAACGGAGACCGGTTGCTTTGAAGCCTCCGTCAGACCAGCATTCGTTAAAAAACGTTGGCTATTAAGCACTAAGTGGGTAGCTAATTATCATTAATGAGTTGTACACAACTACTAATAGTAAAAACTCTTAATTAATTAAGTACAAATTTAATTAAAAAAAATACTAATGCCATTGAAAAGCATGGTTGCTAATGACAGAAAAATGACACATAAACACATTATTTCGTTTATCAACATCGATTATGTACAATAAATAAAGAAATATGAGGTAGTAAATAGAGTTGGTGGGTTGTTGGATGGTTAAGTTTTATTTGTTATGGATTACCAAATTCGTGGGTACAAATCCTATTTCTTACATACATACATACATAATTCTCACGCCTGTATTCCCAAGAGGGGTAGGCAGAGCACATGAATTCAAAAATCCAGTGCCATGTTTAACAATTTCAGGGTAACCAGATGGGTGAGTAATAGGTAGATGTTTTATTTGAATAAAAGACTTAAAAGTTTATTAGTATCTTATCAATCAGTTAATGAAAACTTTCATTAATTTTCAAAATAAAGCCTTGTTTCCACTATTTGAAACAACTGCACTTATTTGAGAAATAAAAAAACAGTAATGTTATTAAAAAAACGGTTGCTAGTTAATGACAAACCCTTTCATACCCTGACTGTCTGTACCTTATTTTTAACAAAAACTGAATTTCCAAAGTCTTAATTTTTTATCATAAATGTTTCAACCCAATATTACACTGAAAATGGCTGTCTACAAATCAAAAAATAGTCATGGTTTCGGCTATGTAGCGTTTTGTGTGCTCTGCCTACCCCATTTGGGAATACAGGGGTGATAATTTGTACGAAATTGTTGAAAAATTTCTTCTGAAATAATAATTTCAAATTCTCCTATGTAATTTTTCTGTTGGCCGCTATTGCATACCTACCTACACAATAACATTTACACCCAAGACACACACTAGTTTGGAGTCTGATTCATATTCGTTATGTTAAAAAGATTTATTTAAATAAACAAAGCATTGTACAGTATTTGCATGCATAACCATAAAAACATGAGTCGGTAAGGCAGTGTTCCATTCAAATGTCATAATCATATCATTTAACACATGCAAACTGATTTAAATGGCTTTATCCTTATCCAAATCTAAATGTGCCAACTATGCGCAGAGGCTATAAGGAAATAGTCAGCAGTAGAACACCTGTTAGATGTAGTAGCATTATAATGTTTACATTACAACATCGATGCCGATACTTTAATTACATTCAAATTTCGAAAAATATTACAACAGTAAAGTTGTGGGTCAAAGCATGAAAACAAATTACTTAAAATTTAGGATTGTTAATAAACATGGCAATTTTTTCCCGGATAAAGCAAAGGGAAAAGTTATCCCCACTATTTAAAATCTTGCCAAGTTTATTGCCGATCACCAAATCAAATTCTTTGCTTGTAAATTGGTACGGGCGGCGCAAGGGAGAGCGGGAGTATTTTGTACATTTTAGTTATCATCTTTTTTTTTCTAAGCTCTGTGTTACTTCGAAACAAATTAAAATTCAAAGTTATGGTAATATTATAGTTTTGTATGAGGATCACAACATGGTTGAACCTCAGGTGTAGCAATATCCGTGTATGGTAATAATTATGTTAAGTTATGATGTTACATAATGACAGCTATTGGGTCATTGTCAAGCCTGGCAATTTTTTTCGCCAAAAAATGAAACACGTGATTTATAAAAATCAAAGGTATATTACGACTCTTACTCTAACTTGCAACAGAACTGAGTATCATTCAGAGATCAATTATTCGAAAAAAACGATTTAAAACGAAATAACGATATTTCGGTTCCACAGAAAAGACTAATATGTCCACCGAGTGGACTAATTATGTTAATTAATAATAAATAAACAAAACAAAAAGCGGTAAACATCTTAAACAATAATAACGTTCAAGATATATTCTCATAATCATGAACAATCAGACACGTAAATACATTCAAAAAGTATATAAAAAATATTTTGTGTCTGTCTACCGAAATGACAATTCTTTTCGGTGGACAGAATATGCCTTCGTCCTCCGAAGACTAGGAAGCCTTCAAGTCTTCAAGAAGCATGTATGAAAGTGGGGGTTTGGTGGCTCTTCCTGGTTTTAACGTTGACGTATCCGAACTTTCAGAATATACGTCCAAAAATTGTATACTTTTATGAACATTTTTTTCAATCAACAAACAGACTGCACTCACTAATTTTTAATGGTTGCTGCATTCTAAAGTCATCAACTTCTTTCTAAGTAAGTAAGTTTCTTTGCTTTAAACATTCTTCTGTTTTTCACTGCAATACGTTCACCCATTTCATGGTACTAAAATAATTGGAATGGAAGGCGGTATTTTGCGTGCGATGTACTTTTAAGTTTCTTTTTGTATATTGATTTTTTTTCTGCATCGTCGTGCATCATTCCATTTTCCCTCCAAAGCTTATTTTGTATGTTTTTGTTAAATCTTCTACAGTTTTTTTTACCTTTACAGAATTAACGTTTAAACAGTCAGTATTCAGTCACTAGTCATTTACGGATATAACAAAAAAGGAATCAGAAGCTAGTTTTTAAAGTTATAATAAAAAATTAAACCAAAGTACAAGAATCAATCAAAATATAATCATTTATCGTTTGGGTGCACAAAAAGTCCACCAAAAAGACGTCGACCGAATGGACTTTTTTCGCAATATCATTCACAACACCAGCCATTTAAAGGATTATTCAAAAGGCAAGGCATATTTACGATGTTTGATTGCTTAACTAATTGTTAAAAACGTTTGGTGGATTTATAGCGATGTACTTACAAAATACAGCAGTAACCGGAAAGACAATTCAACATTGACACCACCAAATATTCTTGTTAACACAACAATATCGTCTGCTGCGCACAAGTCACGGCAAAATGGATGCTAACAGGGATAGTACGATAGTGAATTAGTTAACACGTTCGCTGCGATATTAGGCCTATGGGCCTAATACGTCGACTCCCAGTCGGTGCGGGAGGAAAATATGGTGTACTCACGTTCGTGCGAAGCGTGTATTTCGTAGATTGTTCAGAGTACAAAGGAGACAAATATAGCTTTGTGAATATTTATAAAAGGGCTACTAGTTCTGATAATAAAAATAGAATTACGCTTTTAGACCTAATATCGCACTGAAAAATAAAATGGTAATTACTTGCGAATATTAGGTCTGTAGGCCTAATATAAAATAACAGGCATATCAACCTAATGTCGCACTGATTGGAGGACATTTTAAGTTAGTGTTGTGCTGTGTAGTGGTTAGTGCATGACGTCATTACGATATTGGCATGTTATTTAACAGTGATAGTGCAAAACGTAAGATAACACTACTTGGGAGTATTATTATTCAACCGGGATCAAGTACTGGTGCACTTTCAAGATCAACAAGCCCAAAAAAATCTGAAAAATAAAGAAATCTCTTTGTGTTTAATGCCAAAAAAGATATTGTGTAAATGTTACATGCAGGTATAAGTTGTGTTTTTTAAACACTATAAAATGTTACCTGCAATAAACATATTTTATTACTTTACTTATCGACTATTTTTCCCCCATCACTAATATAAACCTTAAATTTGGCATTGATTGGGTGCGGTATTAGGTCTAAAAACCTAATGTTTTTTTTTTACGTTTTTCTCATATATAACAATTGGGAACCTCGGGCGAAGCCAGTGGGGCATAAATATACTCAATTAAAACAGCATAGATACCAAATTTGCGTGATTTTATTGATTTTCAGAGAAATAATTGAAGTTATATCGACCTCTACCCTTAAAGGTATTTAGACCTAATGCCGCACCACCCGAAAGTGTACGTCTTAGGCGTTTTGACCTAGTAACGCACTAGAGGGAAAACTTGAAGAATTGTTACCGCAGCTAACGTGTTAAATTATATGTCCCGGTCTATTCATTTGGCATTTCCCTAATTTTTCTAGAATTTAAAGTAATGTCCACCAAAAAGACAAAAAATGCTGTGACAAGATTCAATGATGCAAAAAATGTGTTTTATTTCCATCTAATTTTTTAAATCCTATTAATGTCAAATGGAAATCATATAAAGATTAGGGAAAAATGGCATTTTTGTACAATAATAAAAGAGATGTATTTTTTAAAGCCACATTCTATTAACAGGTGGAACCCGGACAGTCCACCGAAGTGGACTTTCAGTTACATTTGTGGTGATAAACAAAACAAATATTACATTTATAGAAAATACGATATAGTATAGTCTAGTACGTTTCCTGTACTTTATAGTTATGATGTAAATTAAATGCAATTATTAAAAATGTCTTATATATTACAAATGGACATGTTTTTTTAGGGTTATGACAATGACCCTATTACCATTAGGATAGGACGCTGTGGTAATGGCTTATTTATGTTTTTTGGCCTTAATGGCAATATAAATAATGATTTCCATGATTCACTGTCGAATTAAGATGAAAACTAATTGGCAGTAAAATGTAGGAATAACTGTTATCAAAGTAATAACCAATAAAGTACCGTAGGTTAAATCGACGTTTGAACCAAACGGTTAGGCGAGAGCAGGCAGGATTCGTACACTTTTTACTCTGAGATTTTTCAAAAAATAACTATTAGCTATTACGAATTTATTTTGATACCACATATTACCCATCTATCTGGCTTACAAATTGCGAAGTATAGTTTTCATATAAAGTAGAATACAAAAGCTACGATTTTTTTTCTAAAAAATGAGAAACGTACGAAAGCACCCCAAGCGTGGGGTAGCTTCGTACACAGCGTGGGGCACGTTCGTACATAGTACATAGTGAGGAGCCTACAGTCAGTGAAAATATCATTTATTCAATGTTAAAAGTTATTTGTGGGGGTTAAAATTAGTAAAGAATCAGTTTTCATCTTACAATTATTGTATTTAAAGCAACCAAAACTGAATAATACAATTATTTTCATATTTATCCTAGTTCAAACAGGGGGACTCATGAATACAAATAACCTTATTTTAAAAATGTAAAATGTATTTTAAAAATATCGTTCAATGTATTTCCGTAAATAAATACTAAAAATGAAAATGTTTTGTCAATAACTTTTGCACTTTAAGAAAACTCATTAAAAGTTTTGACGAATATGAATTTTCAACTTTTAAGACTATCTGAGAATCTCAGATAGATAATGATCATTGATCAGATAGACCTAGTGATCCATAGGACTCGAGCCTTTTTAGCCCAAATTTTAAAGCTCCAGAGGGTTTTTTAGAGCTGGCTTAATGAAATGGGTTTCAAAGAACTAGTGATTTTAATAAGGCTGTAGTCTTAAAAAAGGCCATAGCCTTTTTTAGGCTGTGTAGTCTTAAAAAAGGCTATAGCTTTTTTTAAGGGTTTTAGCTTTTTTTAAGGCTTAAGCCTTTTTATAATAGTGGAAACAACGCTTCGTAGTCTCCTGATTTCTTCTCCAACACTTAACCGATTAAATATTTTTTTTCATTAAACGTTTAAAAAATGTCATAGCTGTGTTTCTATGTTCTTATATTTTAAAAATATCAGTTAAATATTTTTAAGCCTCGGAGCCTAAAGAAGCTTGAAGGCCAAAATATTTTAAGTCTCAATATTGTGACAAGGACTTTAACCCTTAGCCAGGCCTAGCGATTTATTTCCTTTTGAATATGGATATTGGTAGATCAAAGGAGTATGAAAAAAGTAATTTCTTGTTTTTTTTTTTTAATTGACTATTTTATAAAAAAAACCCGGTGGTCCATATATGACCAGTGCCCGTCACCAAAAAAAAAAGTGGTCCATATGCGGCCACTGCCCGTCAAGTAAAAACTCATCTGTTAAGGGTTAGACTATACTTGCCCTATAATTAATCGTTAAATAAATAAATCCACTAGAACTAAGATAATGTGTATTTTTATTAAAGAACGCGGTAATAATCATCAAAACATGTTATATTTATTTATGAACACGGTGATATTCATCAAAACATGGTGCTGGACATAGTGCCATAGAGCCATTGATATTGCTTCACATTTCCATTTTACGAACGCTCGCTATGTGGTTTTCGTATTTTCTGAAAATATCAAACGAGGTATGAAATTTTCTAGCATATTTACTTTGTTTAAGTGAGTTTAGTCATCAACGATTTAATCGTAGTTTACCCTTAATAGTACTGTAAATTGCTTGCTGGGCAGTGGACACATATGGACCACAAACACGCATCACACACAGGCAGTGGTCATATAGGGACCACTTAAATTAGCAGTTAATATTTCCTAAAATAACCGATATTGTGCTAAACCCATAAATGACAACAATAAATATACTTATATACTATTATAAAATAACAACAGTTACCACTTACCGTATTTCTATTCACCATATTTCTTTATTTTCTTTCACCAATTGCTTAAAATCACCCGTTAACGCGAAATTTGCATTTGAGAACAATGAAATGTCAAACTTTTGTTCTGCCAACTAATATTTTTTTTCGTTCCGTAATCGACTGGTTCATAGACAATCCAATAATGACAATTTGCGGTCCATATATAGCCTTTGCTTGTCACAAAAAAATAAATTACCATGTGGTCCCTATATGGCCACTGCCTGGCTAAGGGTTAAGTCTAATAATATATAGCCTTTTATTTAAGGTTACGAGCTCCGAGAGTCAAGGCTGCCGAATATAATAAGGCTTGGGGCTAAAGAGCTTTTTAGGCTTTTAGCCCTCTAGGCGTTAAAATCGAAGCCAACCTTAAAAAAAAGAGCTAAAAGCCTCGAGTCCTATGGAACACTAGATAGACCTCCTCATACCACTTCACAAATTCAAGTTGTGAGGTTCTCAAACTAGATTTAACGAAGTTTTGTCCTCGTCTACGTCAGTAAAAAACAATCGCGAAACTTCAAACAATGGAAGATTTAACATAACCGCTTCGATCACGAACGAATCAGAATTCTGTGCATGCGCAAGCTAACTGTGTGAGAGAACGCTTTGGTATTGGAATATTTTATTTCATTTACGTAATTATGCTCAAAACACCACTCTGGGATTCCCAAAAGGTAGTCGCTGTTAGCGAAATTGTTTGTATCTTTTCGGACGGAAAAACACTATCTTTGCCAATATAAGGAAAAGTCACTACTCATAGCATGTTTACTTTAAAGATCACAAGAAATAATATTAACTATCTATTAAAATTTATTACTACTTCTAAACAAGTAGTGATTCCGATTTTTTGTTTAAATTTTAAGAAGACGATTTATTAGTAATTTATGATGATTTATATTGCCGCGAAATAACATTAATCTTACCTGAATAATTAGGCGCTTTATTAATTACCTACGTTAGGATTAATTTACGGATCTACGATTAAATTTCTCAAAACTAATCCCGATGGTACAAGTAATCTCATTAGGACATGTTGATTAATTAGAACCAGCGAAACTACAAGTAATTAGTCCATTAAATGTTAGTTTTATAGCGCACTATCACACGAATTTTGTTAGAAATAAAAATACGGATAACTCACGATAAAAATCGAGTTTGGCTCGACATGTTTTGTTTCAAGCTAGGCCTTAGTCGTGCTTGTGTTCCTTAATGGGGTAGGCGAAAACACGAAACATGACATAGACAATCCTGACTAGGTACTTCACGATTCGCAGCTACTTCTAGCTTAAATTAAGATTTAAAAAAAAACTGAAGAGGTACGTATAAAAGTGTCAGGTTGCTAGCCTGTCGCTAAAAGCACACCTAAACCTGGTTCCTTAGTCGCCCCTAACGACATCCAAGAAAGAAACGGGAAGTGTTATTCTCTTATTATATTCCATCATTAATCAAGATTTAAAATGACCATAGGAAGCAATAACCGAAACTCCATAAATCCATATTTTACCGCAGAGAATGTTTGACTAATTCACGAATATCGCAAGCAAACTTCCAATAACAGAAATACAGGCTCGGAATAGATCAGTATATAAACCCACATAATTGGTGCGAGGGCCGGCTAAGGGTCCTCATCCTTAGAGCCACTTGGTCACAATCTGGTTTTGCCCACAAACTTTATACGGTGGCCCCACTTCACGGCAAGTGCAATCAAACTATATCCGATGAGTAACTTGTTGGAATCGGGATATTTATTTGTATCTAACTGGACGGGGAATGCTATTGTCATTACGTGGCTCAATAGGTAGGTGTCTTCATGAAAAGTTGTCTCGTGCCTCGCCGGCTTACTCCTGTTCGTTGTGTTCGTTCTGTTTGGTATCGAGTTAAGAATAGCACCTCTCCATTTCTTAAATGGACGTTGCAAGAGGCGACTAACGGAAGGTTTAATTATGCTTTGGGCAACAGACTAGCAATCTGTCACCAAGTATTCTAATTTTATCGAACTTGGAACCTTAAAAATATGCTAAAAATTTATGCGTAATTTTAATATGTAGCGTTTCACGTGCTCTACCTACCTCTTTTGGGAGTACAGGCGTGAAGTAAGCATGTATGTTGTCAGTTTACTTAAAAGCGTATTCATTATTCGACACAACATAAATTACTCTAAGCGTCCACCCTTGAGGTGTCTGGTTCTGAATTACACCTCTCCATTTCTTCCATGAATGTGGTAAGAAACGACTAAGAAGGATAGTAGACTAGGGTACGCTTTTGGCTCGCCTCAGCAACCTTTCACTATCGTTACCCCTTTTACCTAACTATAAACCTAAAACTGTACTAAAAGTTACATAAAATAGTCATGATTTTGTTTATGTATCGTTTTCAGTGCTCTACTTTATTTAAGAAAACAGGCGTGACCTTTATGTAGGTAGTCAAATGAAACAGCGCTATCATTTCAAAGAACAATGTCTGGGAACTAATGTTTACATTCTTGTTTTAATATTAGTACCTCACATTAAATTTGGTTTACCACACATCGAAAAAAAAAACAACTGAAACAAAAGCTAACATTTGAATCATTTCTTTGTGTAATCCAATCACTCACCAGTATTTTTTGCTCGATTACTTGGCATTATGATGGTTTACGTCAATCCTTGAACGTTCTCGTACTTGTAATCGTCGAACATTATTGCCGGTAGACAGTTTCCTGTCTTATGTTACAATTAACGGAACTAAAATGTTATTTTCAATGCTAAATAACAGTTAGAATGTCATCATTTTTTACATTAACACGCCTGTGTTCACAAATAGGGTAAGCGCTGGAATCAAGTGTTACATACATAGTTGTGAAACTTAGCTTTTATCTGATTTTACGTTAAATAAAAGAGGTATAATATTGACGTGTTTTCAGATTGTCTCTATTATGCCTCTAACTTTTAACCGTGTGGTAAAGAGTTTAGATTAACATAATTCACCATTTTCTTCTGTACGTGTAATAAGATGCGACGAAAGAAATAGGTTAAGTTAGGTATATTTAGCCGACAGGATAGAAAACTGTCATTGTAAAAAGTACTTCTTAACTTAAAACTTGAAAAAAAAATACTAGAAAGTGGCTACGGAATCTGTAATATTCATGGTTATGTTTATGAAGCGTTTTGTGTGTTCTGTTTACCCCATTTGGGTATTACTGTGTATCTGTCTGTATGTGTGACGAAACAAATGGAAAGTAATTCCACACGTAAAAATAACTAAAGAAAATCTTACCGTGGAACAACCTCTCGGAACATTCGCATTCAATGCAGAGTGTACTCCGACTTTTAAGACAACAATAGTAGTTTCTAAAGTCAACGACTGGAGTAGTCTAGCGTCGCGTCTTTGGCTTAATTTGTAAATAAGGACCCAAGGGAACTAAATGTACCTAAACATAAACCAAATTTAAATTAGTGAACAAGTCCAAGTAATACCCAAGTCTGAATTAAGTTTCGGGCGTTGGAACAACAGTCTCACTCAGCTCCGTATTATTTACCTAGCGAATGTTTCGTTCTCGAGTTATACCATTCAACGTATTTGCCACTTTAAGTCTTTTGACTACTTAACCAGCTAAATTGAGACGTTAAATTTAAATAAAACTACTGAAGTCGATATTTTTTGTGATAAGAAAAATAATCATGGAGACGTTCACCCTAATAAACCCAGTCCTACACTAAGCGAAGTCTAAGGATACTACATAGGTAACGCATATAAAAAAATCGACAAATACAATATTTATCGATAGCATCGCAACCACGAACCACGACCGCTGTAACGCGATAGAAACGTAAGGCAATTAAAATCCGTAATAAAAACGTGTATAAGTCCCATTTAGTGGTTTATAACACTAGCGACATCAAGTAAAAAATCGGTTGTTAAACTCCCCAAATTTTGTCAAAAGCGTCGGAAGGTAAGTTTCACCGACGTCTGCAGCTGTTGCATGCCGTCGGTGTCGAAATTATTACGTCTTAAAAAATATTTAAATCATGTACTTAATTGCAACCCTGTACATACATAGTTTTAATAAGCAACAAGGGAAAATAAAACGTAAATATTTACAAGCCGAGGTCAAAAGGCACAAGAATATCCTTCGAAACGCGTTATATTTAACGCGCTGTAATCAAAACTTTTATCTCAATCGCTCAAGTTTGTATCGAAAACGACACAAAATGCGGAAACTTTCTTCCGTGCATCA
The DNA here is from genome assembly GCA_005406045.1 of Adoxophyes honmai. Lineage (NCBI taxonomy): Eukaryota > Metazoa > Arthropoda > Insecta > Lepidoptera > Tortricidae > Adoxophyes > Adoxophyes honmai. The sequence goes on from BHDV01029698.1 coordinate 124,480, forward strand.
CTAGCTCTTATCTGTCGTATCTTGTTGTTTGTTCGTCGCTCCATCCATTAATACGAATACATTTTGCCGTGAAGAGTTTTTGTATTAACACAATACACTGGTAGAGCGCGAGAACGCCTAAATAGAAAAATGAACCCGAGCGCTATTATTTGCCTCCTAAGGGCCTGGCCACATGTCCACGACACGACGTCGTAGTCGTAAACCGACACGATTTTTGCCGTGAAAATCCACGACGCGC
>BHDV01029709.1:0-14585 GCA_005406045.1 Adoxophyes honmai
TGAATATTATGTAAGTGCCTTTTAAATCATTGGTCTTTAATTTTTTCTATTTATTCGTGACATATCATTTTCTTTATTAATTTGACATTATAAAATCATTATATATTATTTTGTATGAACTACATAACTATTATAACCTTAATAATGTTTTTGTACGCCAATCGGCAAAACATAGTACAACTTGTTATCAAACTAACACCTCTGTAATACAGCTATCATCTATGTTTCACAAATAAAACACTTTGACTTGACTTTGACTTGAAACTTCACTCTGTAGAATTATGAAGACGGAACCCTTAAAAAGGAATATTCTAAATGATATACAAGATAAAATACCTGTCCATCTTTTACGGCAGTAAAATATTAGCTCTAATTTGTCGACGCATTCCTTGAATTTCCCAGGGGAACGTCGGTTACCTCGAATCAAAGAATATTGTGCCGCTTGGGGGGTATTTTTGGACATCTATTGTACTTAACTACATTACTTTCTAAGACGTAGTAGATCAGCGGCATTCTGCAGAGGCCAAATTAGAAAATTATTACACTACATTATTGCCTGTATTTCAAATGAGGTAGGCTCTAGGTAGAGCATACGAAGTGTTACATAGACAAATCTATGACTATTTCACGTTTCATAGCCACTTTCAGCAGAAAATTTAGGTTGGAAAATTGATGAAAGAGATAAAATAGTGACTAGTTGGTAGCCTGTCGCCTAAAGAATATCCTTACAATATCCATTAAAGAAAAGGTGAGGTGTTATTCCAAACCCGACACCACACGGGTAGAAGTTAGAACATTATAAAACTCTTAAAATTACTATTATTATAGTGATTATAGACAAAGCCATCCCGAGGTAGATGCTTTCAGGTTAACCTATTCATATTGATTTGAATAACGATTTCAATCTACCCGCATAATTGATGAGGCTATGAAAATGTAAATTGAATCGTATTGGTAACAATCGGGTTACTGAATCTAACGGTGATATAATGTTACCTTCAGTGAACAATGAAGGTTGGTGATTTAATTAATTTACCAATGTGTACAGTAAGACGGGGCGAGTAGGGATGGGGAAAGTAACCTTACCTTTTTGCCGAATTTATTTTGGTCGAATTTAATTTTGCCAGTCAACATTGCAACAATTGATATTCTAATGGTAGCTGATGTCAATACTCGAAGCTCTCTCGGTAACGATTTTCAAAGACATTGCTTGAGTAAATGAAGTGTGAAAAGTTGACAGACAGACAGACTTCACATGGAAGAAAGGGGTAAGGATTATTCCCCTATTAATCGTGATCCAATGAAGCGATGAATGGATTGTTGCCTCGTCTGTTGTTATTTGTTTAAGTTTGTGTTTCGGATGCTGTCGAAATTTCTGTTTGTGTTACACGGTTTAATTTACGTCCCACGTTTTGCTTCGGTTCCCTGTTGTTTTTGTTTTTAATTAAATGAAGATTTAATTACGTACAGAATAATTTTAAACAAAAAAAACCGACTTCAAATTAGCAATATTTTGAAAGTATTCTGTTTACTGAATGTAAAATCTTGACTTCATCAACAAAATTACCGAAAACGCCGTACATCTCCATATAAAATTTGAAGAGTTCCCTCGATTTCTCCAAGATTCCATCATCAGATCCTGGTGTCGTGCCAATGGGACCAATTTCGAGTTTTATACCCTTTTATACCCTTTCGAATAAAAAAAAAATTGAAAATCGGTCCACGGGTCTCCGAGCTATCGAGTAACATACAACATACAAAAAAAAAAAAAAAAATTAGATCGAATTGAGAACCTCCTTTTTTTGAAGTCGGTTAAAAATAAAGTGATGTTAGACAATAGGCTTCTTTGTATCCGCTTAAATTTGATCTTATGTTATTTTACATCAAAATAGACATCAGTAATTTTCTGAAATTTAAAAAACTGTTAATTAAACTTTAACTAAAAAAAAACCTCACTACACGTACTATTATTTTTAACACGAAATATTAGCACCACTTTTGTGGATACAAAGGAATCCCTGTAACTTTCCTGTAACGATATTTTAATATGTACTGCCGGGCTAACATACCCTTTGCTAATGTATGTTATGTATGTGTATGTATGCGTACTTTGGGATGAATAGGAACCGTTTAATATGCAGGACAGGTGCCCTTTCAGTCCCGTAGCTGGAAAATTGAACGATTGAACGAATGAATGGCTTTTTTCAATGGAATTTAGTAGAACGTTAAGATTGAATTTGCAGGGGATCGCTTTTTAAGATTTTTAATTACGTCGACGGTTTTGTTTTAGATTTTTATTAATCGCTATTGATGGAATTGGCTCAGTAGGTAGGCGTCATTTCCTAAAAAAAAACAATCGCAAATTCTAAAAATATAACTGTCAACTTTGACAACAACATGAAATCCTTCTCTCCGCGTGTTTCGTACAGTCAACCAATTTGATTCCTAGGCCACTATAGAACTTTGTTGCATTGACAACGTCAACGACGACAAATAATGACAACGTCGGTGCGGGTCAAACAATTATCAACTCTCCATTCACAATATGAAATAATCATAAAGAGTTCAAACATTTTAGCTCCAAGTCATGAAATTAAAAAGAAAGTTTGACAGACAGACAGTGACAATTCCAGTTAACCTTCTTTTATACGCAAGTGTGACAGAGAAACAAATAGACGATACTCTTTCAGTGAAGTTTTGTCAGAAAAGTATTTTTAGTTTTCATCCCGATATCTATGACATGAAAGTTATTGATACCTAAACAAACTCCTTTTCTGTTGATTATCGATGACACATACATTCGAAAAAGTTAAGATGTCATCACGACATGCGTAAAGCAACAATCAATTTCTTAGAAGATAAACAAATTAATTAATTACGACATGGTTCTACAGTGGCCTAGGAATCAAATTGGTTGACTGTACGCATTTTGTCAGTTTTATGTTTCCGCATAAAGTGATTTTAGTTATTTGTTGAAAATACTTTTGGCTGACGGCTTAATGAAAGCACGAATAAAAAAAAACTTTAGTTCGTGATGAATATTGCATGGTTATGCATGGTTGCAATGAAACACACAATTTACAATAATTTTAATACAATATATACTTGGCTTTATCAAAATCAGTAAGGTACATACCGAATTTTGCCTAAAAATCCCATTACAATATTGTGACGTTTAATTTTTTTAGAATCTCAACAAGATAAGACGCTAAAAAGATAGGTAAGGAAATTACTTCGGAGTTTAAAAGACCAATATTTCCTCTTAATTCATTAACAGATCTAAATGATATTGCTGCTCTATTTCCCAAATAAGGAAAGTGGATGATCCTGCTCTGTTTGCTCGGGAGAACCAATAGAACGTTTCAGAATCACAGATCACAGCATAGTACGGAAAGAGAAGATTCATTATTTATTAATATAAGGTGTAACAGACTCGTTTTTAAATAATTTACTGGATTTATAAGCGGTTATAGAAGCTACAATTATAGGTATAATTAAAGCTGACATAATTCCAAGATATAATTATGTTCGTCTGTGCGTGACCTCATCTTTTATGAAACTAGTTATACCTTTTTTATATAACTTAAAACTTAGATTAAGCTACACGATGCTACACAGCATGGAACAGTTTAAAATTAAATATTAATGACTTTTCAAACAACACTTAACGGATATTTTGTGTTTAACCGAGCGATACTTCTGTGTTGCGTGTTTAATCTGTGGTGTTCCCTTTGGAAAACAGTCAATCTAACACGATGTGTACACAGCGGGCTTGTAATGCGAGCTCATCCTAGGAAAACACTATACTTACTACTACTGGCAGGTACTATTAGATTCGTGTAACTTGGTAGTACTGTGTAATACTAGTAGCAGCATACTTGGCAAAATAGATACCTCTGGCACACTTATAGAAGTGTGATGTTTCAATAGCACCCTTCCGTTTATTTCTTCAGGTAAGTACATTTTGAGCGATGTCGCTAGTAAATTAAAAATTATGCTAGAAGCAACGGAACATACAACGTAATTAGCGTGTCGTGCGCTTGGCCTACACCATAAAAAAATAGTCCATAAACATCTTAAGCTCGCTAACATATTTCAAAAATATTCCAAGCATGCGTCCTTCAAAAGATCTACGTAGCCCCCAATCTCGCAAAAGCCTATTTGGCTTACCAGCCAAAAATTGCCCAACAAAATTGAAATACGGTAAGCAAGTTGTCGTTTGGCCGTCGTCCAGCTAACTAGGCTCCAAGATACGCTCCGGCTACGTAATGAACAATTACTCGCACACGATTGGGCTTTGACTATCATTAGATAACCAGAATGTTGGTATAGTAAAGGGGAGAGTGATTTGTTTGGAAAAATGCAGGTTGTGGAAAAACTGCGTGGTGTCAGGAATATACTAATGTACCTATGTAATGTTGGTTAGTAGTCACTTATGATATAAGTGCGGAAAATGAGTTATTTCGGTACATATAACTCTTGTATTCCCAAATGGAGTAGGGAATGTACACAAAACGTTACATTATACCCTCTTGATTCTATGAATAAGACTTAGAGCAACAGTAAATTAAAACAGTTGGAAAAGTAATCGCACAAAGCGATTTGTAGCCATGAAAAATAGCACTTTTTCGGAAACAGAATTTAAAATGACTTAGCTTTGCTAAAGTGTGACTATTCGTGCTTCTATATCAAAAACGGTTGCGAAAAAAAGCGCTCTCTTCACCCTTAGTAACTAAAACCTGAAGTTTGAGTCTCGAAGAACATAATAATCGCAACTTTACGCCTTCCAAGTTGGCGATATCTCTAGAAGTTTCTATTTTGGGAGTCACCCGATACGAGCGACCGACCGCGATCAATGAGTAACCCAATACTCCCAATAGGTATGGGCAGGGGAGGTCCACTTCGTAGTAGATTCGCTCCGCCGGCGAGACCTTGTGAAAGGTCTACGACAGCGGTTCTTAACCTTTTTGCCTAGTGATCCACAATTCAAAAACATTAGAAACCCACGACCCGATTAAAAATGAAAAACAAATGAAATGCAGTGTTGCACTTTTTTTTAAGTCCCGCGGGCCCTGCGACCCATCTCGATATGGCCCGCGAACCGAAATTGGGTTCAAACCCGAGTTTAAGAAACAATGGTCCAGGGCAAGAAGGTAACGGTAGAAAGAAACAGCAATACTTTTACGCCTAAACAATGTTCACATCACATCATGTCTTTTCAAAGACTCATTTTTCTACATCGGGGGCTAAAAAGACCTCGGTGCCTGTTAGAAGTTTGAACAAGTTGTGGCCGTAACGACAGAAGCGAACAATGGAACTTCACACTAAGGTGAGTTCATAATTACGACAGTACGGCGTTCTATTTTCTTTCACACATTCACTGCCACCAAAATAATCAAAATCTTTCCCCGGGTGCCGACAATTTTTAAGGCGAATTTGGATTAAGTACTTATGAATGTTTGAAAATATGGATACATGTATATTGTTATTATTATTATTTTAATAAAAAAACGCCTTTTTCGGATCCGAGTGGTCAGCACACATCCCGCTGGATGCACCTAATGCACCAAGAAAATGCACCTGACGCTCGCTCGGATCCGAGTGGCGGGCGCCGCTACTATAGCCCCGCCACACTCGGATCCGAGTGGTCGGCAGTGAATGTGTTAAAGGGCTGAGTAGGTACCATCAAACCAATAGATTCCTGACTCACCATAGAGCCTATTTTCAATAAATGTCATAGTGACCTTAGGTTTTAAGTTGGCAGGGATAATAGTGACAGGTTGCTAGCCTGTCCCTAAAACATACCTTAACCTATTTCCTTAGTCGCTTCTTACGACATCCACGGAAAGAGAGGCGTGTCATGTTAAACCCAACACCACACGGATCATTCTAAAGTTGGTTCTCTCTCTCTTCACAACTCGATTTGCCTTCACGGGTGGTTCACTGACGCAGGGTGACGCGCGGTGGCAGCGCTTTCACCTGATTGGTCGTCACGTAAAATCGTTGTGGCCCGCCGTCGCCACAGTCTCCACCAGGTTTTTTTTTAATAAAAAAAAACGGCCAAGTGCGAGTCGGAGTCGCGCGCGAAGGGTTACATACGAAAAACAACAAAAAACACGTATTTTGTATGGGAGCCCCCATTAAAATAATTATAATTTTGTTTTTAGTATTTGTTGTTATAGCGGCAACAGAAATACAATCATCTCTGAAAATTTCAACTGCCTAGCTCTTACGGTTCTTGAGATACAGCCTGGTGACAGACGGACCGACGGACAGCTAAGTCTCAGTAATAGGGTCCCGTTTTCACCCTCTGGGTACGGAACCCTAAAAATAATAATTTATCTTCCTTATTTCACAGGTCACCTTACAGCCCATACAGGATACCCGGGCTTACAATCTGCTAATTCTATATTTGGACCAGGTCAGCGCAACTTGGGACTCCAACTTTGTTTGTCTTGATTGCGGATTGTGTCAATAAAGAAGGGTTTTGGGACAACGAACCAATCCTAATCAGTTTGCTTAGGGCCGTAGGTATGTTGGAAAGGTTAAATTGAAGCGATTTGATTATCAAATTTGTAATCAGAAGATGAAGATAAGTACAGTATTGGGGTAAACGTGGGTGGCTGGGAGGTGTATCGTGTGTACAATGTTTGTAAAAGGATAGAGGAATGAGGACGAATTTAAAGGCGACAAAATTTATGACAAGCTATTTACAGCAGCGAACGTAATAGTTGTTTATTTAGTGGTATGTAGGGAATTGAATGTGTAGCAGGTTGACCGCCTTCATAATTTGTTCGCATTATTCAAATTTCACCATGTAGTTCAATATTGAGTATTTATGTCATGCAACTGGCTGGAAATAGTAATAAGGCCAATTTTAAAAGTATCTCAAGCTGCTAAACATCCAATTTCCCTGACTATACCTCACCGGATTAGCAGGTAGAAGTAGCAATGGGTAATCCACGATGCACGAAGAGCAAATGGCCGATGGGGTCGAAAAGTGCTCAAATGGAGACCACGGACCAGCAACCGCAGCGAAGGACTTCTACCTACAAGATGAACAGACGACCTAATAAAGGTCGGCAGAAAATGTTTGATGCAAGTCGCTTCCAAAAGGTACTTATGGAAGTATAAGAGGAGTATGTTTAGCAGTGGTAGTCTTATGGCTGACATGATGTAAATGATATCCAAGTGGACTTTTTTTTACATTTCCAGTTTATTTCCCTACAGTCCATTATTGCACTAAACAAATGCTGCCGCTGTGGCTGTGCGACGCAGTCTGCCAAATAATGTCGGGTGTGACGTACCCGTGACATCACAGTGATGTACGATGGACTGCAGTCGTTAAGCTCCCAATACACTGACAGCGGAAGCGGGGCGGCGCAGCGCAGCGACGTTATGGTACAAACGAAACGCTTATTTCCCGGCCGGTGCGATGTGAGCGCTCCTTCGTTTGATTCCTAATATTACAACGTTATTAATAGTTGTCACACATACTCTTTTTTATTTCTTTCTAATTCTAAGACTGTTTATAACATTTGTTGCCGGAAAATATATCTGTGCCCGGACCGCGTGGCACAAATAGGTTGCAGCCACATAGACCTCGGCCAGTTCTCCTTAGCACAGTATTGCGGCAAAACCATGTGGTTTAAATAAACCTCACGCCGTTTTGTTTCTTATAGCTGTAGCGTAAGGACACTACTTTTTTTTATCCATTCACCTCACACAGCCTTTTTCAGGTGCCGAGAAATCAAATGTACAGTCATCAGCATTAATATCTGCCACGACAGAGCGTGCAAAAATATCTGACACGTTCTACTGCCCCTAGTAATAGAGTCGTATCAGATGTTTTTGCAGCCTTATTGTATGAGATATAGGTGCCGGTGACTGTACGTTAGAATACCTGCGTATTGAATCCACAGCTAACATTTGGTACTTTACTTTTGGTTCTCAGTAGTGTCCGACCGAAGCTTCGGCTTCGGCTTCGGCCACCTTCGGCCAAAAAAACCACCTTCGGCCAAACCTTCGGCTTCGGCCAAAATTTGGCCGAAGCTTTGGCCGAAGCCGAAGGTTTGCAAATCGAGATTTGAAATTGAACAAACGATGCCAGAGCGAGTTTGCCGGCCCGATCGCATTACTTGCAAATAATTATATAAATTACTGACAACACATAACATAACAACATAGTCACACTTGATTTAGAAACGAAAACTGCGCATAATTTGCTGCTGTATTTTTTTTACTATTAGCAAATTCTCGTATTTCTTAGGGTCAACATGGGGTCAACACACCTTCGGCTTCGGCTTCGGCTTCGGCCGAAGGTTTTGATGAAAACCGATTAATCGGCTTCGGCTTCGGCTTCGGCCAAAATTGTACCTTCGGTCGGACACTAGTTCTCAGTTTTACCATCGCCGAGATAAATTAAACTCCTCTATCTAAGAGTTTTACTCCGAGGGAGAGCAGTTATAACTCCACCGGCCATTTACGGGCAGGCCCAAGAATTATGGCTCGTATACGTTTATGTTCCCCTACAATGTTTTCAGCACCTGTTGCCACCGGTCCAAGTTACAAGCGGAGCGTAAGTAAGTAAGTAAATATTTTTTTGTACAAAAGGAAAGAACACAAATTTTTAAAAAACATGTATATAAATGAAATGGCGAAGTACATAGGCGGACTTATCCATTGAGCCAACCTTTGAGAGGCAGAGAGGTAACTTAATTATTGAGACCGACAAAGAGAGGCTACTATAAGCTCGACACAGCGACACATTTTTGTGACATGTCCTATATTTTTTACGTATTACATCAACAGCAACATAAACAATCACGCCTAATGGGGTAAACACAGCACACGAAAGATGAAATTGACAAAACGATGACTATTTCATAATTAGCAGCCACTTCTAGCATCATTTTAGATTGTAAAAAAACAGGTGGAAGAGGTATAAATTATAGTGACCGGTTGCTAGCTTGTTGCCTAAAGCACATCTAAACCTATTTCCTTAGTGACCTCTCATGACATGCGCGGAACAAATGGAGAGGTGTTATTCTGTCCTGACACCACACGGCACGGCAACGATTTGATGCATAAATACTTACCGGAGCTATTTCTTTGAATTGTGACCAGAGTAGTCTTAGAGCCCCCGCACACTGGCCACTCAGTGGCGGCCACTCTGGAGCGTCTAGTGGCCGCCACAAGCTTCGGACGCGTTTCTCCATACATTTTATACTGTATCGGCGCACACCGAGCGTTTGAGTGGCCGCGTCCAGCCACCAGTGGCAGCCACTGGTGGCGGCGTGTAGTGGTCTGACTGAACCACTGGTGGTCGCGTTTAGTGGCGGCGCTTAGTGGCCATAATGTGCGGGGGCCCTTTACACTGCACGTATGTATCTCATCACGTAAAAAACCCAGTTTGCGAGTATTATAATTATACAAATTTTGTAATCAAAGCCGAGTATTTAAAGCACTCAGCTCACTTCCGTACCGCTTGAACCGCTGAAGCCATTTAAAAGTTACAGACACTTCGTATTTTATTAAGCGCTCGCTATAATCTCTTATCTCGCGCCGCAGCGAAGTCATCGCTCAAGGCTCGGTTCCTTAGACCACTGCTCGAACCGGAGTCGTCATCGTTTACAATAACCCAACAAACAACAATAACAATTCGATAGAGGCTTTTTGCGGACTGGATCCTAGATTATTTGCACCAAATTTTAAGTCAGACTAATCGTTGAAGAGTTCTCTCCATTGGTGACTTTTTGGTGGGCCACCAGAAATGTACGGTCAAGGACTTTAATTCATGAGCCACCATGGAACGTTTTCAAAGAAAAAAACATTACTTGATGGTTGATGGGATGTCACTATGACGTTTACTGTGAATTGGTTCCATGGTGGCTCATGAAGCTCATGGCTGTACTATAGGATGATTAAGACATTGCCATTCAATTTACTTTAATTTTAGCTCAATCGGATACGGAGAAGTGTATCAAATTTCACTTGCAGAATTTAATTACAGACAGATTTGGTGAAAGAGTGACAAAAAGTAAAAGCTTGTAAAATACCAGCCAAGTGCAAACATAATATATCAAATACTAGTTTTCCGCCCGCGGCTTCGCCCGCGTTGAATTCGGTTAAATTGCGGTATAAACTTCACGAAGCCCGAGACCTCTCCAACGAATGCAAAACCGCGGAAATCGGTTCGTCCGTGTTGGAATTATAGCGCCAGGAAGGAAAACCCGACTTATTTTTATATAGTAGATAAATTGATATGTAAATTTTTTTTTTTATTGAAAGGCGGTAATATTAACTAACATACTTATTACAATTGTTAAGAAGAAAAAACAAGACTTTACACACGCTTGGTTGACACGATCTAAATATAATATGGGAAATGTTTCATAAACAGACATAGAATACCTGTTCAAAGCAAAGTAATAATCAAAACAACCTCACTTTCATTCATCAAAATCAAACGCCGTACGGCAAAACAACATTGTTGACAAAGTTTCCCGATAGATGGCGCTGTGCGCTCAACTAAACATGGTAACGTTTGGTTTGCTTGGAGACAATGTATACTTGAGTTTTTTTTGTTAATATAGACTTAAGCAATCAACCCGAAGTTTCCTTTTGGTGAAGTACGAATCAAATACAATACCTTTCGATTGCATATATCTACAGGCTTGACTTGTTTTCAACTTTAAGAGTCCACCTTAATATATTTCGTATAAATCTACGGACGCTTAAGAGAAATACTCTTGACAAACAGAAAGACGATACAAAAAAAGGGTCCTACAAGAATTCCGTTTTTCCATAAGAAGTTCAGAACCTTGAAAGAATTATAAAGCGTTTCAACATTTCGTATGATAATTCTTGTGATGTTTGCATGTATGCCCTTCATTTTGCCATCTTCAGTTGGGCCACTGCTCCATTCTCCCGTCCAACCCCTAGTTTATACCTGATAGCCTGTTTATCACGGTTAGATTCTTATCCAATTTATCCAATACTTTATTTTGCGTGCACAGTGAACGATGCGGTAACGTTGTTCATCTAAAAAACCGCAAAAGTTGCTTCATTTACGTTCGTATTTTATTTAACCTCAATTAGAGAAAATTGGTTCATTACTTAACTAATCAAACGATGTGTTTCTGTTGCAAATTAGATTTTTTTTTAACCGACTTCAAAAAGGAGGAGGTTCTCAATTCGACCTAATTTTTTTTTTTTGTGTGTATGTTACTCGATATCTCGAAAACCCGTGGACCGATTTTCAAAATTTTTTTTTTAATCGAAAGGGTATAACTCGAAATTGGTCCCATTGGCACTAAACCAGGATCTGATGATGGAATCTTGGAGAAATCGAGGGAATTCTTCAAATTTTATATGGAGATGTACGGCGTTTTTGGTAATTTGTTAAAGGAGTCAAGATTTTACATTCAGTAAACAGAATACTTTCAAAATATTGCTAATTAGAAGTCGGTTTTTTTTTGTTTAAAATTATTTATTAGAAATTTTGTGAAAATTTCTATTAAGTATCTACTAGCTATCACCGTTCGCGTTCTTGAGTTACAGCCTGGTGACAGACGGACGGACAGACAGCGAAGTCTCAGTACCAATACCAAGGTTCACGTTTTTACTCTTTAGGTACGGAACCCTAAAAAACACCAAACAAAATACACTTCCAATCTATTTCCAAAACGCGACAGATACACAAGTGAACCTCGCTCAATTTCTCTTTGAACGTACCAAAGAATTATCCTTTGTCCTCAAAATAAACATCTCTTCCGAACCGTGTCACGTAACGTCACGTCACAACAAGTCCCATGTAAATGCGGGCAAGTCCCGGGAGATTTTAGTTGCCGAAATTTCCGCTAGGTGGAGCTACCTCCGAAATAACTTATTAACATAAAATAATGTTTGTCTCCGCTTGGTACACTGAAGCACAAAAATATTGCCCTTACTTATTCAATGACAATATTGTGGCTTTGAATTTGGTGAAACAAGGTTAACATTATTTACCTACTTTATTTATCGTTTTGTTGTTTATCGTAGAAATAATAACGCTATTTCAATAAGAATATTGTGGTAAAAGTGAAAATATACCCTTCATTAAACTGTTTGGTCACTTACATTACGTGAAATGGTTTTTGAGTTACGAGGGGTCAAAAATGGCTCCAAATGATTCGATCGCCCGTTTAGTTTTTTAACTTGGCTCGACACGCTACCTAGATTTGACCAATTAACGATTGAAAAATCGTTCCCAAAAATCCCAGCGTTTGGACACTAGTCTAATTCACCCCTCCACAGACAGTCTCCATAATAAATCTGTTTAGTAAATCTTCTTTCAACTTTCATCCATTCTCTCTCTCTCTCTATATGACCAAACCAGCTAGGCATACTTATTTTTATCATCATCACTATGTCCACTTTGACACCTGCTGGTTTTCTTGACACTCTTTTCCTTATTTTTCTAGCCTCCCAAAAAAAAGTAATCTACCTATTTTCACCACAATTGTACCTACCAACACTTACGGATCACAAACTTCGTAACAAATTGTGAAAATTGAGGCAATTCGAGTAAGGGAATGACGTGTTAACTTTATTTTGCAGGAAAACGGGCTTTTTCTCAAAATTACCCGACAAAAAATTTACATTTCAGCGTAAAAATGGAAGCCTAGTGAGATATTCTTACCTGGTTTAACGAACTCTGAATTATGTACACAGAAAACAATGGAGTTTCGGCATTTTGTTGAAAGCAAACATAATTATAGAATCGTTTATTCTATTTTTAATATTCAACTTACAAAGATGATTGCTGTATGCTCAACCGCTTTGTTTGTCTGTTTGCCCCCTATTTCACCAAAATGACAGTAAAATTTTGTACCTGTTACATTTCACAAGAGCTGTTGTGAATACACCTAGAGATTTACCTGGTACGAACGCTGTATGTTTAACGTTCGACATAATAATAACACCTACAATCCTTTTATCGATAAGTACAACTTCAACATCGTAGGCGAATATATTGTATGGTGTTGGGTTTAGATTACTGCTCTCGTCATCGTAAGAGGTGGCTAAGAATAAATTGATTTAGGTATGCCTTAGGCGATAGACTTAGCATCCTGTCACTATGGTACCTGTTTACTTAAAACCTAAAAATATGCCAGAATTGCTTGCGAAGCGAGAAATAGTCGTAGTTTTGACCATAATATAACGTTTTCAATGCTCTGTCATTCCACTCTTTCTGTTCTGGCACCCCATTTAGTGACACATTTGGCGACATTTTAAATACGCCGTCTACCAAGGGCCTTAGTCTTATTAAATCGATTTATTCATGTAATAACTATCCCATTCCCCGTTTTAATTGGTTACCAACCCCTTCTTCCTTTAAAACAGGAGTAGGCAACCTAAGACATGATGTGACTGCATGCAGCTCGTGGTTTGTGTTTGCGAATAAAGGGCATTAAATATCATTCTCGATTACTTATCAAACTCGATACTATAGGACCCGTGTGAAAATAAACTTAAAAATAACTTAGTTTTCGACACGAAAAATAGTCATAGTTTTTCAGTATGTAATGTTTTGTGTCTTCTTCCTGCCCCATTTGGAAACGCGCAGGCTTGATTTCACCCCGTATTATGCACGTATTATCCAAATACACCTTCCTCTTGAATAATTATATCTATTAAAAAACCCAAAAAAAATACGTCGCGGACTTTTAAAGATCTAAGCATACATAGGAACAGAACACAGGAAGCGATTTTGATTTAAACAATGTATCGTAATGTCAGTGATGATGATACAATCAAAATCATACGCAAGTAGAGCCTCCTACCACATAATACTCTGTGCAAGTTAAAAGGTTGCCGACCTCTGCTCTAAAGTTAGGTATAAATTAGCACTACATAAATCCTTAAGCTTTAATTAAGAAATTCTCGTCTTGTAATTACATCTTACAGGCACCGGATGAATTAACTAAGGGGGGCCGATAGGCTGAATTAATTACACGAACCCGCCCCGAAATCTATTTCAGATGTTGAAATAAGAGTTAGGATTTAATTGTCTCTTAAAAGCTTAAGACACTTTCTAGGGTTCCTTACCTGTAAAAAGGTACCTTAATAGGATCATTTTGATGCCCGACTGCCTGTTAGTGGGTCTCTAAAGACGGTTTTATTCAGGAAAGCAAATTAAAAAATTTTACCTCTAAATCTACTAAATCAAAAGATGCGGCCGTCTATCTCACATTTCTCATAGATACATTGTAATAAGCATGTATAAAGAGATTTATGAATGTGAATGAAGCAAAAGAGATATCTCAAGATCGTAGGAACTAATTTAAAATGTCGATGGTAATGAGGGTAGTCGTGCGCCGGTATCAATTTCGTGAGCACGAGCAGCGGTCCTTGAAGGGCTACAAGCTAGTCCAAAACGTGAAAAGGTAAACTTGATGTAAGTCTTCAATTATTATTTTTCATTGGAAATACGGAACTTTAAACATAAAACTACCGTCAGACTCACTCATAGTGAAAAATAACGGAATTACTCACGTTGTTTATACCGAGATTAGCTCGACATGTTTCGGATCAATCCGTGA
>BHDV01029709.1:31374-42133 GCA_005406045.1 Adoxophyes honmai
TGAATTGCTTCGAGAAAAGGATGGTACGGCCGTGACGCTTTTTTGCTCGACTTGGTGGGGGCACGGCCGTGCCCCCAGATAATATTCAATCTTGTTACAGGAGAAACCAATTCTGCTGTATTTGCATACCTTTTTTAAGTACACGGAAAGTTACTTTCGTTTAACGAAAATGATAAATAATTTCAGTCTGGAAACTTAATATTAAATAACATAAATGTGGGTGGAAATGTTAGAAGCACATTATTATAGTAGCAGTCTTGATTAATTAATTTAATTATTAACCTCAAGTATAACCGTGAAAATTGTATTTATTTTTTGTGACTTATGAGGAACTACTATAAGTCAACGTAACTGTTTTGTTGTTCGGAAGTAGTATCTTTTACGCAGCCCAGTAAAACACATAAAAAACGTTTTCTATGTCATGTCGCTTGTTTTCTTGTGATTATTGTGACTATATTTCTGTTTGTATTAGTCCGTATGGTGTCGGATTAAAATCATTTCTACAATGGATGTCGTAAAAATTGGCTATAGGGTTAAACATAATTCTTTAAGAGGAAATGGAGCGGTCGTATTTTGTATGGAAACGTAGTCCCCTGATTCCTCGCTGGATATTACTCGTAGAACAATGATTTTTTACATCAACAATCTAATGATGTATTAGCATGTTCCTATGTTTTCCTTTTTTTCTTTATTGAATTATTAAAGGAGATATTAACCTTCAAAAACATGAAAAATTGGCAAGTTTTTTCCGTTGTGTTCAAACCTGTAGAAACCAATTTTAACACAATGATATCAAAATATAAGAACATAGAAACACAGTTATGACATTTCTTAAACACTTAATGAAAAAACATATTTAATCGGTTAAGTTTTGGAGAAGAAATCAGGGGACTACGAAACGTTGTTTTTGAATATTTTTCATAGGTATTTTCGGTCCGAGCTGTAGTTGTTTTTATCGCACTCGACGTCGTCTGGGCAGGCCACGGCGCGACAGCAATAGATTTAGCAAATACCTATTTTTCAATTCCTTCGCATATTTCCTCTTAAGTCACCTGTGTGTCTCAAAACAATGTGATTCAGAATAATGAAATTCAGAATGAGTAAAAATTTCATGCTTCGATATTTTTTATTCTCAAAATAATTGAAAGATTACAAAAGCAAAGAAAAAATATATTGAGGTTTTATGCAAATACACAAACCGATCGCTTGCCATTAATATTCATAATATTCAATCTTGTTACAGGAGAAACCAATTCTGCTGTATTTGCACACCTTTTTTAAATACACGTAAAGTTACTTTCGTTTAACGAAAATGATAAATAAATTCAGTCTGGAAACTTAATATTAAATAACATAAATGTGGGTGGAAATGTTAGAAGCACATACTAATAGTAGCAGTCTTGATTAATTAATTTAATTATTAACCTCAAGTATAACCGTGAAAATTGTATTTATTTTTTGTGACTTATGAGGAACTACTATAAGTCAACGTAAAAAAAAGTTTTGTTATTCGCAAGTAGTATTTTTTAGGCAGCCCAGTAAAACACATAAAAAAGGTTTTCTATGTCATGTCTCTTGTTTTGAAATTATTGTAACTATATTTCTGTTTGTATTAGTCCGTATGGTGTCGGATTAGAATCATTTCTACCATGGATGTCGTAAAATTTGGCTAAATGCATGGGGTTTCATAATTCTTTAGGCGACGGGCTAGCAACCTGTCCATTACGTTTTTCGTCTGTTTTAAAGCCTGAAATTAAGCTGGAAGTGGCTGTGAAACGTGAACTGGTCATGATTTCGTCAATCTATACCTATAACGGTTTGTGTGATTTGTTTTGTGGAACAGAGACGTGATTGTATGCATTGAATGTGTAGATGTGCCTCCTGAGGCTTAATCAAATAAAAGTCCAGGTATCCAACACACCACAATTATTATGTGTATTGTTAAATGAACATGAACGAAAGTATTTACATATGATTTTTGAATTGGAAATTAGATATAAGACTTCAGCAAGATTACTCCACGATTCTTCAGCCACCTCCAGATCAGATCTGTCTCCCTTGACAGCCTTCTGGGAGTGTCCATATTTTAAATACGGCCGGCGCGTTCCATCGGTAGCCAGCCAGTACCAAAGAATAAAATTGGACACTCCTGCCGATGGCGATTCCTGACGCCACAAATGTATACAAATGTCTTGAGTATGTCAAGTTCAATTCCTACGTGGCCTGTTTTAAGTAACCAGGGAAACATATTGCTATGATATATAATTCATGTCGTGAGAAGCGACAGGTTCTCTAATAACGGTCTAGGTCACTACAGGTGTTTAGTCTCTCATTATTAAAAATCATGATCTACTTGGTGAAAATGGATATATTGAATATTATGTAAAGCTGTGTTAAAAAATACTCTAACCCAAATAGGAAATCCTTAGTCACTTCTAATGACATCATACACGGAAAAAAGAAATGTTATCCTAAATCTGACACCACAAGAGTTATTATAGTACCTAGTAAATTACATTTTAAATATTAGGTCCTTACCTATGAAATTGGCGTTTGTAGATTTCCGTACCCAAAAGGTAAAAACGGACGTATGTAATTTTTCTGTTATGATGTCGAAGTTGCGATGGTTAGAATTACGAAAGTAAAATCGCCAATTTCATAGGTAGGTACCTGCCTAATACATAATATATTCTGTCGGTGGCCGATCGTAGAATCCGGCAAATCACGAAATTCCTAGGCATATCATAAAATGCAGCCATTTTATGATTTGGCTGAACGACATCCGCCATATCGTTCAAAGCTCACCGTTTAACGATTTGCCTAGTGACGTTTAGACAGATCATGAAATTCCTAGGCATTTTATGAAACGCCGCAATATCGTTCAATATGCAGCGCCGCCAGCGGCCAAGAAACAAACTATTTTACGATATGCCCGCTATAAAGCTAGGAATATTGATGAATGCGTTTCGTTAATCGATCTGCCGTATTGTGTATCAGGCACAACGTGATATGCCTGGTCAACTTTTCGGCATATCATGAAATGGCGGCGTTTCGTGATACGCCTAGGAATTTCGTGATCTGCCGGATTCTACGATCGACCGCCGACATATCCACTGAAAAACAATACCACCCCCAAATTATTTCTGTACCTATCTCACGTTTTATCCAGCAATTTAATTTGAAATATTAAAACGTCGTCTAATAAAACTTGGCCTTCAATTTATTATTGTTTAATTAACGCTATAAAATATTACGAGACAAGAGTTAATTAAAACCACGCGGTTAATTACTCGTCACAGTAAAAGTTCAACGACGAAGTTTAATTAACGACTTGAATTATTTTCATGAATTTCCCACTTTACTGGGACTTCGCGGTCCGTCTGTCCGTCTGCCACCAGGCTGTAGGTATCTCACGAACCGTATAAATTTTATTAGACTTATTTAGACTGTTGGCTGTTATTAGATTTAATTAGACTGTTGATTTTTTCACAAATTAGATAGATATATGTATTTCTTTTACCGCTATAAAAATAAATTAACTATTTATGCAGGCTCCCATACAAATAACGAGATTTTTTTTGCTCTTTTTTGTACGTAAACCTTCGAGCGCGAGTTCAACTCGCACTTGGCTAGTTTTTTTTTATTGATGGCAAACTTTCCAAAAACGAATCAGTTCCGATACAGTGTTACAGAATTCCACATCTCAGGGATTTTATCTGTCTTAGGCGCTGCGCAGACGACAGACTTTTGTTCGATCGAGTCTGCGGAGCAATAAAATCTCTGAATGGCGCGCAGACAGTTTCCATTTAGAGCTTTTATTGCTCCGCAGACTCGATCGCACAAAGGTCTGTCGTCTGCGCTGCCCCTTAATCGTTGAGCTGCTCACAGCTTAACTTACAAATCATTTATCTTTCCAGAATTTTAACGTTCAGCAAAAAAAACCTGAACCTACTAAATAATATTATAATGCACAATTAGCTTTATTATTATTTGTGTCGTTTGAATAAGAAAATCTAGAATAATCCTCAACAAAATCAATAATCCTTTAAACAAATCCTTTTCATCCGTATTTGTCATTATCATAACAAAAGAGGACAAAATGTATTTCAAATTAAACTCCTTGGGTAGAGTGACCAGTATTAAGTGATACTGCAGGACAATTCTGATTTTTTAGAATCTCTAAGTCACAGTGCTTGACAAAATGTTGACCCCTTGTCTGTCACTGGTGATTTTAAGTATCATTTTGTCCCTTTTTTTAGCGCGAAAACGCTTACGGTTATTGTCATTGGATGTACAAAACGTTACGCAAGACATTGGTTAAACAGTGTTTATTGGCTGTCAGCAATAAAACAGGTTAAACTGTGACTGGTTGCAAGCAAATCGCCCGCGACTACCTCAACCTATACTTTACTTGTTTCTTAGGACATCTAAAAATTGAGAGAATTAAAAAAAATATATAAGAAATTAATTCCAAAATCTTCTATTTTAACAGTAAAAGCTTCACTTTTCTTTCACTTCGCTTCGCTTTTCTTTTTTTTCACTATGAGTAAAAACTTCTCTAGTTATCTCGCAGGTAGCATTACTCGAACAGTAAACAATACCAAAACCTAACAATAAAACATACATACATGCCTGTGGACAAAGCCATAAATTATTACATGGTTCTTAGGCACTTTTAGGATAATTTTTAGTGTCTAATTTTGAGAAAATAGGTAAAAAATAGTGACAAGTTTCTATCCAATCGCTTAAAATATGCTTTAACCTATTGCTTTAGTCGCCTCTTACGACAACCAAGGATGAAAAGGTGAGGTGTTATTCTAAACCCGAGACGATTTATCACAAATATCTGATACGACTCTAATACTAGTGGCAGTACGACGTATCAGATATTTTGCACGATCCGCTGTGGCCGATGTTAAGACTGGTCTGTACTAGTCAAAGAAAATTATGGTCACCCTTCCTTCAATTCGAGCTCTCGGGTAAAAGCAATGGAAGCGTCACCGAAGAAATTATTTTCCCCCATCCTTTGTATTTGCCTGTTAAATTAAAATTGGGTGGAAATGAATTTTTCTTTGAAACCCGACGGCTTGTGAAATAATAATTCCCGCCTTTATCAAGATTTCAGGATGAATTTTATGAAAGATTTTGGGCCGGGAAGTGTAAAAAATGGGTAGCAACGCTTGCCGGAATAATTGTGCCGCTTAATGACGGACAGCAGATTATGAAAATTGATAGTCTCGCAAAAGGCTATTAAATGTGATTTTTCGTAAGAAAAATCGTTTCCCGGCTTTATCTTTGAATCTATTTTTAAGATACTTTATCCGGAGTAGCTTTTTTGATTACCGACGCCAAATATGCGATAAGTTACATAATAATTGAATGAGTATCTGGCAAGGAATATAATTTAGCGATCGTCTTAACAAATAGCTAGTCTAATTAAAAAGGTTTTTTTGTTTTAATAAGTATATAAATCACGCCTGGGCAGAACATACGAATGGCTACGTAGGCAAATCATGACTAATTCACGTTTAGTGGCCTCTTCTATCTTATTTTTAGGTTCTAAGTTGGCAGATACAATAGTAACAGGTTGCTAGCCTGTTGTCTAAAATATACCCTTAAGTACCTATTTATTTTCATAGTCGTCTCTTACGACATTCACGAAAGAAGCAATGAGGTCTTATTTTAAAACTCGACACCACACGGCAATTATTTTTCAAAAATGTTGTGTAAAATGAGTTATTGTTCAGTTGTTCATTATTGATGCTGTTACCTTACGTTTCAAACAAAACGAGAACGATACATCAAAATGATACGGCAAATAATCAACTCCATTTACAAGCAAACCGTGTATCAGATCATCAGACATAAATCCTTGTCAAACTAATTAAAAAGTGGCAGGAGTGTTTTTTTATTAAATTTCACTCTTTATTTCAGCTGTAACCGTTGAAGCGTCCATTATTTTGACAGTGACTGATGACTTTATGAGTAAAAAGTGAGCTTTATTTTTTGGAACAATGTTTGAATAACATCGGTGTAACTGTTGAGGGATTTTTTATGTGTCGAGTGAACAAAATCAAATTGAAAAAGGTCAAAAGGTCTGATTACGTGTGGTCTCGGGTTTAGAATGACACCTCTCCATTTTCATCCGTGTCGTAAGAGGCGACAAAGGAAATTGGTTTAGTAAATATGTTTTAGGCGACGGGCTAGCAACCTGTCCCCATTAACTACTACTTCCATCTAGAATCTATGCTAAAAGTGGCTGTGAAGCGCGAAAATAGTCAAAATCATGGTTTTATCTACGTCTCATATCGTGTGTTCTGCTTACAACATTTCGGAACAACGGCGTGATTGTATGTGTGTATGTGATTACTATGCGAGGTTACAACTATCACGGGACGGTCTCACAGAACGCTGACGGTGGGCCACCTTGGATTTAAAGCACCTAACACATACCTGTAAAAGTTCTTCGAGTTCAGCGCGAAGAACAGCAGCTTGATCACCGTGTGAACGAAGAAGAGCACGGTAATGGTGTTCGCAGTGAGTTCGTTGACCTCGTCGGAGTATTGCGCCATGTTGACAGCCATGCAGATGAAGTTGATCACGATGAGAACCGCGTGCGTCGATGCGTAGATCTTGCGCAGAAGAAGGGACATGCCACCCGTTTCTGTGCGTAAAAAAAAAAATAAAAAAAAAATATCATTGGACAATTTTTTACACCAATCACCTAGTCCCAAAGTAGGCAATTTAATGCCTGTGTTATAGGTACTAGACAACGGATAAACTTACTTATATATAGATAAACATCCAAGACTCGAAAGCAAACATTCATATTCATCATACAAACATCTGCCCCGACCGGGGATCGAACCCGGGACCTTAAGCTTCACAGTCAGGTTCTCTAACCGCTGGACTATCCGGCCGTCAAAAATAACGGACTATTGGGTTGAAGACTACTTAAAGAAACCGTTTAGTCCGTTGGATAGATTATCGTATTTATTATTTTATTCGACAAACAAAAAATTACGATAATGTAGCGCTTAAAAGTTTCGCGTGACGTTACTATACGGTTCAATTTTTACAGGCGGACGTCACAAACCCCCATTTCGGAAGTTTGATGATCTCTAACTTTGTCGATCTTTAGTTATTTAATTAATCAAAAACCACGCGTCTCATATTTTCCATTATCTAACTAACGGACTAATTAATTAGGATTAAGTATATTTATACACGGTGACTTCTAATCCGTGATCAGGTACCATTTTTTCTAACTCAGTAATTGATGGCGATCACGCTGAACTCGTTATTACATGAAAAGAACTTGTTTTTTTTCAAACTTATTTTAATCTTGAGATAATTTTTATCCTAAAATCCTTGTCACTCTACTAATTTGTATCTAAAAGCTTATAACCTCTTTACAAATTTACTGGCAATTAATAATTTATGAGTAATAACTTGTAACTGTCATTGTCATATTGCATAAACAAAGACGTATAAAGTTGCGACCACACCAATACTTAAAAAGCGATGACGGTACGAATTCGCAGTGACCTCTCTGTTTTTGACGCATACTCGCCGTTTTTTAAGCATTGGTGTGGTCGCAACTTTAAGATCCGTCAAATTTCCTGCCTTAGCGATGCGATGGCACATGACATCGTCATGTTCGTGTAGGATGACCATGTGTATTCAGTGGTAATTCTTTTCAATTAAGTTTGAACTTTTAATTAATTAAACATAGAAGGAATTGCGTGAGACCTCGCTTAATAAGTTCAATTTAGGGTATAAATATGTTAATATTTTCGGGTTCCTGATCATGGATTAAAAATCACCCTGTATATTTTTAACCCAGTCGACATCCCTATTGTAGCCAAAGTTTTAGGACACATTTGCGGCTGCCGCTTTGTTTGTTAACTGGAGAGTGTGTACGTACATACATACATATTCTCACGCCTGTATTCCCAAGAGGGGTAGGCAGAGCACATGAATTCAAAAATCCAGTGCCACGTTTAGCAATTTCAGGGTAACCAGGTGGTTAAACGTGATATTGCAGTGACAGGTTGCTAGCCCATCGCCCACAATACACTAACCCAGGGCTTCCCAAACTTATTTGTACTGTGACGCCCTTGAGACATAGCTATTTTTTTGCGACGCACCTGAACCCATCCCCCCAATAATACTTACCAATTATGGCACTAGACCAGGTTATTAAAAAACCCTAAGCACAAAAATGAAAAATAATTATATAACAGGCTTTTAACGTGAGGGTTTGCTTCTCTGAGCATAGCTTTATGAAACTGGGGCTCCAGTTTGGAAATTGCCATTCTCATTTGTTTTTCAAAATTTATGTTTGATCTGTACCTACTTGTTTTTAATTATTGCAACAGTAGAAAAACCCATTTCACACAAGTACGAATTCACAAATGGTAATAAAACCCTTAATACAGCTGTGTTTATGGAACGATATTAATAAAAAACTGAGTTCCAAAACTCAAAAAAGTTTGTCCTTGTTGTATTGAAGCTTCAGGCTTGAATCACAAGAATCAGTTGTTCTGAAAAAACCTACTTTTAACCCAGTCATATTGCTCCAGATTTTCAGGAAAATATTTTTCAAAATGTTCTTTTAATGATAGCATGTGAGAGGGATCGAGGATTTCTATCGATTTTTCTTGTAGAATACCTTGTAAAGCAGTGAAACAGTCAATATCTTGATCTTCTTATTTTGTCTTCCATAAGAGCAACTTCTTTTGAAATCCAGTACATAATTTTATCTGGCAATTGCAGGATATGAGTATTGTGATTTAAGTATGTTAGAATGCGCCCGGTGCTCACTCGACTTGGTTGCATCAACACGCGACGCCCCTGGGATAACGCCGCGACGCCCCAGGGCGTCGCGACGCACAGTTTGGGAAACCCTGCACTAACCCTTTCCCAGAGTCGACTCTTACGACACCCACGGGAAGAAAGGGGGAGGTGCTATTCTAACCCGGTACCACACGGGGTGTGTATCCGGCCTTAATTTTTAACCTTTTAATCGCCGATAAAATTTACATCGAATGTTGTGGGGTGTAAAAAATACATGAAATGTTTTTTGTTTTATTTACTACGCTGAAGTAAGTAGGTAATTTTAGGCAAATGAGCTGAATATTTGAGACCAAAACAGTTAAAAGGTTAAAAATAAGTGTGTTTCACCGTCGATTTACGGGCACTCTCTTGGTTTAACTTATCTTCAATTTAGTCTCATTAAAGATAGAAAGTCAAAATTATTGCACATATTTAGCGGGTCATAATCACCACCTTTTACGTTAACGTCATTGAAATACAGTCCTGTTCCTACATTATCTGTCAAGTTCTTAACTCTACAAAGAAAAACTATTATAATTATAGGTTAAATATTGAGAGTTGCAAGTTTTTCGTGTTTGTAGAATTTTAAAGCAGCTTTATTTTACTGAATCATCGTAATAACGCAGAATAACTAACCTATTTTGCAGTTAATATTATTTGTGCAAATTGGTTTTTAGAGAGAAACTTCAGAAACAAAATTTTAATAGCAAAATTGATTGCGTCGCAAAAAATTGCGATATTTTTTTTGTTAATTGAGATTTAAAAGAGGGATTTTGGACGCAGATTTAACATAAACTATATTTCAATCAATGTTTTATAGCTTTTTAGAAAAAGCAGATCACAGAAGTTACAGTTATATTTAAATGTTGATAGTTGAAAATCAATCTTAATGGAGTGCCCTTAGAGAAAAAGATTGCATTTTTTTACTTACTTTACTTAAATTAAGTAACTGTACTTACCATCAGTATAATTGAACAGAAAATGTCCAAACATCTGCATCAGCTTTATGTTTGGCATCAGATCGGACACGAGGCCCTGCGTTTTCACCTTGCCCATCATCTAAAGCGAAAACAATTAATTTTAATATAAAATTTAATTGCCTAATTAAATTATCCTTCTATCCCAAAACGATTACGACCGTGCCCCAGCCATCCCTAACTGCGCACTTACCTTGCTGCCCTTTTATTTTTTCTTTGGCAGTAAAATCTCAATTCGATTTAAGCAATAATTTTTATCTTAATCACTTTTAAATCTCCCATCCCTATCAATTAAAAAAAAGTTTATTTCTTTTTTTCTTCAACACGTGTGTCTTTTGTGCCAATGTCTCGCTGAATGATCGATTTATTTTCAGCCAGCACTTTCTCTGACGTGTTCCTTTTTCAAAGACGCTCCTACCAATGGTGGCGAAGTTGTCTTTGGGAAAACGACATGTGGCCAGTACCGCGAACTAAGTAATTTGTACTTTTTAATTATTGATGGCCAGTCTTTGTGGAGGTTAATTGCATACAGTGTGAATGTGTGAGTACCATCGATTTTTAGTTCGAAAACCAAACCGGTCAATGTTTGTTTTACATGTTTATTTTCCCTTTGTATTTGTTGTTCGGCCGTTTGTTTTAGTTGAGTTGTAAATAATAGACCGTTTTCGGAAGTAGGTTTTGATTTCGTTTTGTTCGGCTTTGTTTAGGGGTACACTATAATATTATAGTAGCCTATCAAAAACAAATGAAATGACAGCAAAGTTTAACCCTTAGGTGCATGATTTAATTTTTTGTAACGAAAAAAATATATGTAGTTGGGAAATATGGGCGAATGCATTTTTTTTTACGAAAACACTTAGTATCATTTTTGATACTCCATGGAGTAAGCACTAAAAAAATATGTTCTAAAATAATTAGTCAATAAAATATAAACTTCAAAAATA
>BHDV01029709.1:53251-69607 GCA_005406045.1 Adoxophyes honmai
TGTTATAGCAAACGTTGATTATATCTTGTGAATGTTATTAATGTGGAATTATATTTGTTGTAGTTATATCATATGGGACGCACCCGTCTAAAACATACCTTAACCCAATTACTTAGACGCTTCTTACGATAACCACGGAAGAAATGGAGAGGTGTTACTGTACCTATACCCGACACCGTACCTAAGGGTAAATAATTGTTTTTTGACATTATTATTACTTGGTGAAACAAAATCACGACCTCATTATAACACTATGGACACTTCAATTTTAATAAAAATAATTAAAAACAAGTTAGTGCATTCCATTGTCCAGTATTGACTGAGCAAGGAACACTTATTTTGTGTGTCAGCATTTTCATTTCACCCTGTATACCTAGTACTAGGTACCTATTAGTGTATTTCGTGATAATACCTACAGTAATGTATTTGATTTATTTAATCTTTTTTATCGCTCAATCTTTTATAGATAACACTAGGATACAGATAAATATAGTAGGTACCTAGGTATTAGGTATTTTGTCATACTACATTGTTAGTTGTCATACTGCAATATCACGTTTGACCATCTGGTTACCCTGAAATTGCTAAACGTGGCGCTGGATTTTCGAATTCACGTGCTTTGCCTACCCCTCTTGGGAATACAGGCGTGAGTATATGTATGTATGTATGTATGTACATTGTTAGTTCATTTTGTGATAATACCTACAAAATATAATACCTAATATTTGATGTACCTACCTTTACTCTGATTAATTTAGGCGCAGCGCAGACGACAGACTATTGCGCGATCGAGTCTGCGGAGCAATAAAATTTCTGAATGGCGCGCTGACAGTTTCCATTCAGAAATTTTATTGCTCCGCAGACTCGATCGCGCAAAAGTCTGTCGTCTGCGCAGCGCCTTAAGATTTGAAATTCATGATACAATTTGAGTTTTTCTTCGGGAACCAAAGGCAAAACTGGAAAATGATTAGTGAATAACACACATCATGTACCTAACTACACAACATGTTTTCAATACAAACGGTATCATCATTTACGGCGATGCCTTGAGTTTATTTACAAATGTATGAGGATTTGAACGTTGAAATTAGAATCTTAAAATAAACGGAGTACCTACCTATAATCTTTTCTACAGCCTAATCGAACGGGCTTTATCAAATTGTCGTCAATACAATCATTTTGAGGTCCTGATGGCTGCAGATTAGCCCGAAACATGTCGAATAAACTCGATTAAAAACGTGAGCTATACGTACTTTTCAAGATGAGTGAGTCTCACGGTAGTTTAATGTTCAATGTATTTCAGAACGTTTGAACATGCCGATTTAAAATTTTCGTATCATTCTGGGGTGTTTCTCATTCCCCTGGCGTGTCATAATAACTATGATTTTAGGCTTATTTATAGACAAATTATCAGAAAGTGGTGCCCATTTAGGGACATTATTACGCATTAATCAAAATCGTATTTTTATTGTTATTCCACAAAAACAAAACAATAAAGAAGAAATAATGGCTGATGATGATGATGATGAATTATTTACCCGTAGGTATGGTGTCGGGTATACAGTCACACCTCTTCATTTCTTCCGTGGTTGACGTAAGAAGCGACAAACAAATGATAGACAAATCGTATTTAGTTGCAAATTGATCGATATTTTTTTAAATAAGTATAGCCAGGGGAATGATATTTCTCAAGAATTGGCATTCTTATTTCTACAGCAGACAAAAAATGAGGATAAGCAGAAGCTATGTAGAATCCCGTAAAGCTTCAATTTCAAGATGAATTACAGAACATTTGAAGAGAGGGGAAGAAATTTAATTCATCGCCAGAGAAAATTACAAGGGGTCGTGTTAGAAAAGAATTGTAAAGAAAACAATGTGACTCTATTACAAAGTAAATTCCTATAGAATAGGTATTATGTGGGTCAATGAACTTGCTGACAGTCTGTCTTGTAAGTCAGGAAACAAACTGACATACCTACATACATACATCACAACCGTATTTCCAAATAAGGCAGGCAGAGAACACAAAACGCTACATAGAAAAACAATTACTATTCCAACTATCGTAACCACTTCTAGCATATCTTTTTAGGATTTGAGTTAAGAGGTAGGTATAATAATGATAGGTTGCTAGCCTGTCGTCTAAAATATACCTAAAACTCTTTCTTCGATAGCCTCTGACGACATCTACAGATAACCAACCTTAATTAAAAATTAAAAACACCCCTGACGAGCCCCAACCCAATGGGTTTACTGAACGTGTAACATTCTTATCGCACCAAACAAATGACCTGATGACCCTGAAGACCTGAACCGATTTCCACCAAACATAGCTAAGAACACTCCCGACTGATATAACTTTTAAACAAAAAAAGCCGCATTAAAATCGGATCATCCGTTTGGGAGCTACGATGCCACAGACAGATACATGCACATTTACACACACACACACACACACACACACACACACACACACACACACACAGACACGTCAAACTTATAACACCCCGTCGTTTTTGCGTCGGGGGTTAAAAAACGGAGAGGTGCAATTCTAAACCTGATACTATTACATGAAAAACAACGAGAAAATGTAGTGAAAAAAGTTCAAGAAAATGCTCATTAGGTACTAGGAAAGCATAAACTTCCAGCGTCTACGAACATCGACCCTTTCCCATCGAGGCTTTCCTTTCCCCATAATCCTAAGATAAAGCGAAGACATGTTAAATAATAGGTGGTATTATAGGCTCAGGTGCAATCTTTTGTCCGCCCTAATGAAATCTAAACGGCCCACTTAGTCTTGCTATAGTTGCTAGAAGCAATTACCAAGTTTGTTAAGCACTTAAAAAACTCATTAGCCTCTATGCTTCGATCTTACATGCTTGAAAATAGGAGCGCGCTAACGAGGAGGTGAAGAGATGATGTGCAAATGTAAGTTTGTAAAATTGTCAGAGGAAAATAGAAGTATGTTAGGGATAAAGGAGTAAGTATAAATACATTATTATTTTCCATTAAAATAGAAATACTTAGGTTTGATTGGGAATAGACATATTTATGTTTACGCGGGACTTAATCACGGTATTTTTTTTTTTTTATTAATTACCTCTCGACGTTTCGGCCGCGTTACAGCGACCGTGGTCACGAGTTGACTCAATTAAGAGAGGTAATTAATAAAAAAAAAAAAAAATACCGTGATTAAGTCCCGCGTAAACATAAATATGTGTGAGAATCACGAAAGTTTAAAACGGGAATAGACATAACTTAAAATTTGCGCAAATAGTAACAAAAAAACAAGAGTCATTCTAAGTTTGGCACCACACCAGAAACCGGAAAATACGTTGTCTTTTTGGTCATTATCTCCTAACTATAATGTTTATTGCATGGTGTGAACAGACTCCTTTTGCTGAAATGGATCTTTAATCAAGCCCATAATCAACGGAATGTTGTTTTAACGACATGATTATTGCCAACATTTGGGCTATTATTAGATTTTCTGTAGATAAGGTTCCTCGTTAGATAAGATTCTTCGTTCTACGTTCGCGTTGGCAAGGATGTTTAGAAGAAAATACTCTACAAAGTTGTGCAGAAAAGTTTGAATTACATCTAGTTAGATAGAATGGAATCGTGCGCGTTGCCGTTCTAGAGTGTAAAATAATTGGTAGTGTTAGAATTTACCTATTTTTATTTCAATTCGTAAACTAAAATTACTTTCATATTTATGTTGCCTGTGTTTTGTAAAATAGTGATGTGCTCCAACCGCAAATTACCGATAAAAGGTAGAAAATGATGTAAAATATATTACAGGGACACTACACTATATTAATTTTTACGCTGAGATAATTTCCACTTACACACACTTACACAAAGCACATAATTATGACCACAATCTTAAAAAATACAATATTATATTAAAGTTCTATCTACTGATCCCTGAAATTCTTCTTTTCACAAACAAAAACATACCCATACTTTGGACAATTGCCAAATCCGAGTGAACGCGTAATTTGCCCTCTGGATTAAGTAAGCAGGGGAAAAATGTCTTAGACTGAAGCCAAAACAAATTGGGCGAGCAATAAAAACAGGGTTTATACGTTGCCTAAGTATTTAAGAATCTTTCTCATGAAAGAGCTACGAGCTTGGAGGTGAAACTATCGCTCAGACTGACAATGCGGATGTATTGTGTTGTTATTTAGAGCGCTTTTTACAGCTGATTTTTATCTGTAAATGTACACTTAGAATCTAATGACGTGAATATCTCTATTGATGAAAGTATTGCAAGACAGAAAGGACCACCGGTCGGTAACACACATAAGCCCGCAATACGTTTTTGGAAGTAAGCAGCGATGGTAGAAAACGAGATTTGCGATAAATATGGGTGTTGATTACATAAGTTAATTCTGAATGTGATGGTTCGATTTCGATCAGTCTTAATAACACACGGAATACTACATTCGATTACTCGCTGGCAAACTTTTAGTATGGATTTCAGCCGGCTTAGCTCGAGAGATAGGTACCTGTCCTCTGTCCTGTCATTGTCTAACTGAAGATGTCAGAAACTGACATAGTCCATCTCGCGAATTATTTTCAGTCAATGACTTTGTTTGTGCGCCGCAGTTCACCAGGCCAAGTAATGGGTGTTCTTTGCTTTTAATAGTATTCTTTTTTAAAACGTTTAAAATGGTTTTAACTTTAGAAACAGATACTTATGGTATTTCTGATCGTTTTTCTGCTCAAAGTCTAGTTACTACGCCAGGAGTAGCGAAGATACTTTCGCCAACAATATCAAAATCAAATTATCTTAACACCTTCGGATCCAAATTTCACCCCAGAACTTAGCAAGCAGGTGCGGCCGGAACTTTAAAGTCAGGCCAAGTTAGAGTTCCAAATAATCTAGTTAGCTACTCTAAAAGTTTGTGGTTGTAAAGACTGGAGTCCACTACACGCTTACAATCTCATCGCAAGGGATGTAAAACCACCTTTCATGTAGTGTTTTGAACACTTCTGAGTGAGCCATTGATCTGAGTGATTAGCAGGTCTTCATTTTAAATTTAAGAGCGCCACTCCTGTTGGTGGAGTTTACGTCAATTTTTGCTGTCTTTGGCTATCTTTTTGGCTTCTACATACGACGCCATTCCCACTATTTCCTTGACCTGGTCAAGATAGGTTAGTCTTGGCCTTCCTTTGCCTTTTCATCCTTCTGCTTTTCCTTTCAGTAGTTTTAAAAGAAATTGTCGTGTCGTATTAAGTGTGCTTACATACATACATCACGCCTGTATTTCCAAATGGGGTAGGCAGAACACACGAACCACTACGTAGACAAAACCATGACTATTTAACGTTCCTTGCCCACTTCTAGCATTTTGTTTTCAGGTTTACCGTTAGCTACCCTCTCACCTATATACCTTAACCTATTTCTTTAGTCGCCTCTTACGATATCAAAGACAACGAAGAAATGGAGAAGTGTTATTCTACGGTGTTTCTAGTGCATAAACGCATCTAAAGTATAGCTCCGTGCTGTGCAACAAGGCTTTTCCTGCGCAGAGACAGCTTTAATTTATTACTGCGCTATTCGGCGTGAAGAGATTTATCTGTAGGCTCGTTGCGGGACTTGGGAGTTAGTGAACTGGAGGTATTTCGACTTGGCTGGTGTTTTACAAGCTTCAGGGTGGCTTCAGGCGTCTTGGAGATAGTTCTCGGAGAATAATAGTTATGTTTGTGCTTGTTTGGTAATAAAAAGAATATACGAAGTGAGCCTGAAGAGGCGAAATTTTGAGTATTGTATATTTAGTTTTATCCACATTCAAGTATTTTTTGACGTCTGTATTCTCTAATTGCCTGTATTTGGTAGGCAGAAAACGCATTGCCAATGATGGCCATGACTATTTCACCATTGATGGCCACTTCTAACATATTTTTAGGTTTTAAGTAACCAGGTATAAACTGTATATTGAAGTACCTATAATAGGTGAAATGGGGGCTAAACTGAATTCCACAAACAATTGCGCATCGGTGTCACAGCCCGCGTGTTCCAAATTCGAAATAATTTGTTTTTTTTTCGGTCAAAGATTTTGCAAAGTAAAGATTTAATGCTGCCACATGAATGT
Source organism: Adoxophyes honmai (assembly GCA_005406045.1). Taxonomy (NCBI): domain Eukaryota; kingdom Metazoa; phylum Arthropoda; class Insecta; order Lepidoptera; family Tortricidae; genus Adoxophyes; species Adoxophyes honmai. Next base: position 59,353 of record BHDV01029709.1, read on the forward strand.
TTATTAATGTAAGCGTATAGGTCATTGGTGTAAAAAGGTTCTATGGTAGGTCAGTAATCAATTAAACCATCGGATCGGACCAATTCCTAACTCACAGTGGAACCACTTTACAGTAAAGGTCATACCAATATTGCATTCCTCGACAAAGAAAATAGAAAATTGGTCCGACTGTGGTTACATACGTAACGTTTACTATGGATGGGTTTTGTGGTCGGCCAGAAAGCTATCCTTATTATTTTAGTACATACATACATACATATTCTCACGCCTGTATTCCCATGAGGGGTAGGCAGAGCACATGGATTCAAAAATCCAGTGCCACGTCTAGCAAATTCAGGGCAACCAGATGGTTAAACGTGATATTGCGGTGACAGGTTGCTAGCCCATCGCCCACAATACACTAACCCTTTCCCAGAGTCGACTCTTACGACACCCACGGGAAGAAAGGGGGAGGTGCTATTCTAACCCGGCACCACACGGGTATTATTTTAGTATCTCCATATTTATGAGATGCAGGGGATATGAAGATACCAGTGTGATTCCATCTACAGTGACCGTATTCGCTTGGGACACAAAACTGACAGATACGGGAGTCATTAAAGTGTATGCAGTGGGTGCCAAAATTGCAAGGATAAGAACAGATGAAGTTCGTATGAAGCTATTTACGCCTGCAGTTATGCAGCTACCTTATAAGCCGCAATAGTTCAATCGTTATTGCCCCTATAACAACAAATACAAAAAAGTTGGGGGCCTCCACACACAAAAGTCGTGATTTTTTTGGTGTTTTTGTGTCGATTTAAATAACGGTAACATAAAATAAGTATTTAAGGCTTCCATTCAAGAAACGTGATTTCTTTGCATTTTTTGGTAAGAAACCTCGTGAATGCACCACGGGCTCTATATCGGGTGGTATAGTTACTCTGTATGAAGCTATACGTCCTACGTCTGTCACAAGAACCATAGTGTTGCTTCAGTTTTATTCCGAAAAAGAAAAGATTAATACCCCAATTACCGTTAGCAACAATAACCAGGCGTCTTCAGGCCCCACAACAATGAGATTATGCCTGACAAGGGTTTGACACCTGCTGCCCGTCTTGAAACAAATTCAATGGCTTTCAGGGTTCCCCAGGGAGTTCTGCGAATTAAAACTAGTAGGGTGTTCATCATCATCATCATCATATATACGTCCCACTGCAGGGCACAGGGCTCCTCTCAGTATGAGAGGGTTTGGGCTATAGTTCCCACGCGGGCCCAGTGCGGATTGGGAACTTTACGGACAACGTTGAATTACTTCGTCGCTGTGTGTAGGTTTCCTCAGGATGTTTTCCTTCACCGAATAGCTCGTGATTAATATCAAATTCGATATCGCACATAAATTCCGAAAAATTCAGAGGTGCGAGCCCGGGGTTTGAACCCACAACCCTCTGCTTGAGAGGCCACAGGTCGAACCGCTGGGCTACCACGGCTTCAAAGTAGGGTGTTACCATATTTAAATGCGAAGTTAAAGGTTTTTAGCTGCACTGCATTTTTACTCCGCTACTTAAAATCCCGTGTGTTGTCGGGTTTAGGCTCAATTCACACCAGAAGAGCAGCGCAGCGCGGCGTAGCGCAGCGGCCCGCTCCGTGGAGAATGCGCGAGGATTCCTGCGACTGCTCGAGAAGCCGCTGGAATGCGTAGGAAGTCGCTGGAATTTACATAATTATTGACATATGTATTGACTGGCATTCCCGCGACAGCTCGCGCAGTCGCACGGCTTTGTTTATGGAATGCGCTGGAATTCCCGTGGATCCGCGGGCATCCGCGCGCATTGTTAGAGTTTCTCATGCGATAATAAGTCTTATTGTAATGAAAATAAAGTTGAAATTCTCATGACACTGAAACTGCGCTCCGCTACGCCGAGCTGCGCTGCTCTTCTGGTGTGAATTGAGCCTTAGAATAGCACCTCTCTCGTTCTTCCGAGGATAATGTTTAGGACGACTTAGAGTAGGTTATTGTTTATTTTAGGCGATAGGCTAGCAAACTTAAAAACTACAAAATATGTTAAAAGTAGTTAGTTACCAGACGTTAAATAGTCATGGATTTGTCTATGAAGCGTTTCGTGTCCTCTGCCTACCCCATTTGGGAATACAGGCTCTAAAACCGACACTAAGTAGTATAACTGTTTATTTTTACGGTAGTGATTTCATTACCTGTATGGTGTCGGGTTAGAATTACCACCTCTTCAATTCTTCCGTGGATGTCGTAAGAGTCGACTAAGGAAATAAGTTTAGATTATGCTTTAGGTGACAGGCTAGCAGCCTATTACTATCACGCTTCTTTCATCTGTTTTCAAACGTAAAATTATGCATAATTAATCATGGTTTTATCTGCCACTCTTTGTGTGCTCTGCCTACCCCATTTGGGAACATGGGCCTAATTTTATGTATGTATGATGTCATACAGCACCCTTCGCTTCATTTCACGTCGCTCTTTGCCAGTTTTTACATAACAATGGACCCGTGCCTCCACGAGATGTGACGCGAGCCGCGCCTCATTCCCGTCACAGCCACTGTATGGACCAAATGTTGCGAATCACGTACGCGGAGATGGGAGTTGACAACTTGATAGTTACATACTCTGTAGACTTCCTTTTGTATAAAGTAATCTATTCTAACCTAAATTGGGTAGGTAGAGCACACGAAACATTATTTAGTCGTAAACAAATGACTAGGCTTAGGACTTTTGGATGCTCGCCGTGGTTCTAGAATCCATGGAGTCGCCATTTATGTTAAAATTCTAATAAGATTTTTTTCTAAGTCTAAAAAATAGTCTAGTAAAATATGTATTAGTCTAAACATAATAATTTACTTTATTTAATTAAAACTGAAATATTTTTCCGCAGCTAATAGGTATGTTTTATTGGGCACTATTGAAACACCGATGAGGTACTGTAACTTGTGTAGAGTTATGATAAAATTAATTTGTTACTGATATATTATCCGTATAAATTATGACACTTATTTTTACACTTTGATTTGTTGTTGTCAAAAAAATATTTAAGATAATGGCGACTCCATGGATTTTAGAACCACGGCGAGCATCCAAAAGTCCTAAGCCTACAAATGACCATCTCACGCATCGTTTCTTTTAGTATGGACTATGTTAAGTTTAACCAAACTAGCAAAAGTATTAGATTGTTAGCTGTCACTTAAAGCATTCCTCTATCGCCTCTTCCGATATTCACGGAAGAAATGGAGTTACCCTGAACCCGACAACAGAAACACACGGCAAAAAACGCAAAGTAAATGAAGCCACTAAACAAAAATACAGAAATATACGCTCAGAATGTCCGACGAGAATTTTTATCACACTCGTTAGGGGTCGCTTTCATCGCTCGCACAAAAATATGCGTGACAACTCCCCCCCCTACCCACCATCCCCCTATAATCCCCTCGTTATGTTTGAAAAATCTCGCAAATCGGTCGCGTGCGAGCACGGAGCTCCGGAATTTAATTTAGCGCGTCTTCGTGAAAATGAGGCCTATTTTGTTTGCGTATAGGAATAGGCTAGGAGCTGGTGGCGTCTCCACGTTAGACAGATATTCTTTTATAATTATAATTATGTACGCGGAACTTAATTGCGATTTTATTTGTTTACCTTCTCAACGTTTCGGCCGCGTTACCACGTGACCACGGTCGCTGTAACGCGGCCGAAACGTCGAGAAGGTAAACAAATAAAATCGCGATCAAGTCCCGCGTACATATAATTATGAGTGAGAATCGCGAAAGTTTAAAACATTATAGATATTCTTTTTTTTATATAGGGGCCATGATCAAACAGATAACCATGATCTGATGATAAGCGATTATTGTTGTCCATAGACACATCACCACACGTCATGTCAAAAATTCGTTGCTGGCTTTTTGCTGTGGAACACATTTACTTTTAAATAGTTACAATGAATGTTGTAATTATGGGTTTGTAGTTGTTTTGAATTTGTTGCAGAAAGCTGCAGATTTGGATACAAGGCAGGGAGTTTCAAGAGAAATGTACCTACAGTTGTGGGCATTGATCAGTTGTGGGTGGCGATTTATTTACTTAAATAGGGGAGTTGGAATTTTTGTCGTGCAGAATGGAATCATGTTTTATGTTACAGCACAATTTTATATTGTACAACCCTGATGAATAAGAATAAAAAATGCACGTGAGGAGTATTTTATTATTGCCAGCTTCACATGCAACGTGATGTAATACGACAGCAAATTTTACACATCGGCTTCGCCGGCAAGTTTAGTTCGTTACATTAGAGAATAACACCACAGCATACATACATACACATACATACATATTCTCACGCCTGAATTCCCAAGAGGGGTAGGCAGAGCACATGAATTCAAAAATCTAGTGCCACATTTAGCAATCACAGGGTAACCAGATGGTTAAACGTGATATTGCAGTGACAGGTTGCTAGCCCATCGCCCACAATACACCAACCCTTTCCCAGAGTCGACTCTTACGACACCCACGGGAAGAAAGGGAGAGGTGCTATTCTAACCCGGCACCACACGGCCGACACCACAGCACTCTCGATATTTTTTTCAATGTATAATTTCTGTATCCTTCAGATCCTCTAGCTCTTGCACTATTCACGCGTAGGAATGGTATCACGAATGGGAAATGAGCATCTCCACGAACAATGAGAATGTCGACAACATTTAATTATAGTATGTTAATGTGCTGGCTGGAATCGGCTTGGGTTAATTAAAATGACAAAGGATTAGACTTAATGCCGCACCGGGAGACGTCACTTAAGTTCACTTGTGTCGGCTCGTCATGTTGACATTATGTGTCGGGTTTAATGCCGCACCGAGAAACGTTACTTTAGTTCATATTTAAGTGACACGTCATGGTGAGAATAAAATTGTTTGCATACGTGTCAGGTTCGGAATTAAACTCTTTAATTTTTTTGCTCTTCAAAATCTTTTGTCAATAATGATGTTCAAATCATTCGTGAAACTGTGTAATCTTGTAAAAAGTTAGATGCAGAAGAAGGTCCCTTAAATGTTACAACAGACTTATAAAATCATACTAGAGTTAAATTACTCCTGCAAAACTGAAGAAAATCCATAATAGTCCATGATCCATGACACCTCTCCGTTGGATTTTGTAAGAGGCGACTAATGAATTTTAAGCTAGCAAACTGTCACTATAGAACGTTTTAACTTAAAACCTAAAAAGTATGATAGAATTGACTACAAATCCAGGCGGGATGTACAGTCACGAACCGGGATTGTTGAGCCACTTGTCTTTGTTCGCAATTTAAACGTGTAATCAATGACCAATGTGACAGACTAGATGTCAGCTATTGCATTAGTATTACACGACCATGTTACAAACATAGGTAAGTGGCTCAACAATCCCTGTTCGCGATTGGTACCTATGTATGTAGGTATGTATGGGAATTAAAGCGAACAAGCCATGTAAATTACTGCCTCATTCGGCTATTTTTGCTTGGCCGTTCAAAACTTTTATATTAGGGAATGCTTGGCAACTTCGACCTTTGTAGGGAATTTAATATATCGACGGTTGAAAGGCAAAAATGACCAAGCGACATTTTGGGCGATATTGAGTTATATATATCATTGGAATCAGCGAATTTTTCCGCGTCGATTGGTCTGACTCTCATGTCGCTGCGACGAAGTTGACTGTCGCTTGGTAATTAAAAAAAAGCCATATTTTCTAGATTTTCGGCGTCCAACCGACTAAAATTTTAACCATTTTTGAATCATTGTTACTTAGTGTATATTCAATTTTAAGTTTTTACACTTAGTAATTTTTGCCTAGAGCTGAAATAAAACGTTTAAACATAAAGTAGTTTTTACCTTACTGCGCCCAGGGTATTAATATGACTTAAGAAATTTTACCTGGTAGAATCTATATTTTATTCATTATTTAAGATTTTTTACCATGTCTAAACAATCTATTAATTTTCACTTAGTACTTTTTACCTAAATGAAATGAACTTAAAAACGTAATGTAGTAATAATTACCTGCCTAGAAAGTTTAGTTATTTTGTCGTTTGGTAATTTTTTACCTGCCGTTTTTTTTTACTTTGTGTTGCTTAGTTAACTATTTCTGATGTAAAAGTGTAATAAAAGGAGCTTATATCTGATGCCCGTGTTAAATTTTGTCGCTTAAAGAAGCAGTGAATTAAATTTTAAGTGTCGGTTGGGAACGAATTCAGTGTTTGGTCGTCGCTGAACTGGCGCATAGGTAACCCGCGTGTGCTCAGCTCGCGTGTTATTACTTCACCGTGTTGATTGATTTACTCTAAAAACTTTGGTTTCAAATTACGATTTTTCGAAAATGTTAACCTCTTAATTTCTAACTATTTACATACACACACACACACACACACACATATCCTCATGCCCGTATTCCCAAGAGGGGTAGGCAGAGCACTTAAATTCAAAAATCCATTGCCATGATTAGCAATTTCAGGGTAATCAGTTGGCAAAAAGTGATATTGAAGTAACAGGTTGCTACCCCTTCGCGTACAATACACTAACCCTTTCCCAGAGTCGCCTCTTACGACACCCACGGGAAGAAAGGGAGAGGTGCTATTCTAACCTGGCACCACACGGTCTAACTATTTGTATGGTGATTTATTAGTTCTAGTTCGAATAGGAGTGACAATATCATGAGACTGCTAAAAAAGGCTGATTTGAAACTGAAAATACTCGATAATGGTTTAATTAAGAAATTGAGTAAGTAAATACTTACCAGAAACCCATTGCGATTTTGTGTTTTTTTATCAGCCAAAAGTTTTTGACCACCGTGTGGTGCCGGGTTAAAATAGCACCTCCCCTTGTCTTCCCGTGGGTGTCGTAAGAGTCGACTCTGGGAAAGGGAAGTGTATTGTTGGCGATGGGCTAGCAACCTGTCACTGCAATATTACGTTTAACCTTCTAGTTACCCTGAAATTGCTAAACGTGGCACTGAATTTTTGAAATCATGTGCTCTGCCTACCCCTCTTGGAAATACAGGCGTGAGAATATGTATCTATGTATGTAAGTTTTTGACGAAAAATTTGTTTTAATTTTTTATTTTTTTTTCTTTTAAATTGTTTTTTATCTACCTGTACTGATTTTATCTACACTAATATTATAAAGAGGAAAGCTTTGTTTGTTTATTTGTTTGGTTGTAATGAATAAGCTCAGTAACTACTGGACCGTTTTTAAAAATTCTTGCACCATTCGAAAGCCACATTATCCACGAGTAACATAGGCTGAGTTTTATTTTGAAAAAAAAAAGGATTCCGTAAAATATTTGGGTTTAGATATCTACATCTACACTAATATTATGAAGAGGAAAACTCAGGCTCAGAAACCTACGACCCCAAAATCCAAAATTTACGCGAACGAAGTCGCGGGCGGAAAGCTAGTGTCTAATAAAAATACATATGTAAAAAAGAAATGGTTTTTAGGGTTCCGTAGTCAACAAGGAACCCTTATAGTTTCGTCATGACCGGCCGTCCGTCCGGGCTCGTACTCCGTCGCTACTGCACCGATTCTCACGAAAATTGGTGGAATGATAGATAATGAAGTTCCAAAAGTTAGTTACTAAAATTATGAAAAAACGTTTTTTTTCAGCCTCCCTCCCATACAAGGAAAAGTGAATTAAAAAAATTAAATTGGACTAACCCCAACGTATGGGGTATCGTTGAAAAGGTCTTTAAAATGCAACAATAAATGCTCTAAAACTATGTCGATCAAACCCCCCAGTCTTGAGATAATCCAAAACAAAGTTAAAATTTGAGATGTCGCCACCCCTAACTTTTGAGATATTACTAAAATAATTCTGAAAAAAAAAATCCTATTTACCTCAAAGTAAGTACTTTCAATGAAAATTATAGCGAACTCGGTATGATGCATAATTATTTTTATACAACTCGACCAACTTATCGAAAAATTAAATTTAAAAATTAAATTGGACTAACCCTAACGTGTGGGGTACCGTTGAAAAGGTCTTTCAAAATGCAACACTAAATGTTGTGAAACTATGTCGATCAAACCCCCCAGTCTTGAAATAATCCAAAACAAAGTTAAAATTTGAAATGTCGCCCCCCCCCCCCCGTAACTTTTGAAATATTGCTAATATAATTCTGAAAAAAATATGGTATTTACCTCAAAGTAAGCACTTTCAATAAAAAATATAGCGGACTAGGTATCATGTATAGCTTAGTTATACAGCTTGACCAACTCGTGTAGTTACAATCGCCCAAACAAAATGTCATCCGAAAATCAATGAATGAACGAATGAAGTCAATCGCAAAATGAAATTAAATTGGACTAGCCCCAACCTGTGGGGCATCATTAAAAAGGTCTTTTAAAATTCAACAATAAATGCTTTAAAACTATGTAGATTAAACCCCCCAGTCTTGAGATAATCTAAAACAAAGTTAAAATCTGAGATGTCCCCCTACCGTAGCTTTTGAAATGTTACTAAAGTACATACATACATACATACATATTGACACGCCTGTATTCCCAAGAGGGGTAGGCAGAACACATGAATTCAAAAATCCAGCGCCTCGTTTAGCAAATTCAGGGTAACCAGATGGTTAAACGTGATATTGCGGTGATAGATTGCTAGCCCATCGCCCACAATACACCAACCCTTTCCCAGAGTCAATTCTTACGACACCCACGGGAAGAAAGGCGGAGGTGCTTTTCTAACCCGGCACCATACGGGTCAAGTACATACATACATACATATTCTCACGCCTGTATTCCCAAGAGTGGTAAGCAGAGCACATGAATTCAAAAATTCAATGCCACTTCTAGCAATTTCAGGGTATCCAGATGGTTAAACGTGATTTGCAGTGACAGGTTGCTAACCCATCGCCCACAATACACTGACCCTTTCCCAGAGTCGACTCTTACGACACCCACGGGAAGAAAGGGGGAAGTGCCATTCTAACCCGGCACCACACGGGTCACTAAAGTGATTCTGAAAAATATGACATATACCTCAAAGTAAATACTTTCAATGAAAATTACAACGGATTCGGTATCACAGATAGTTATTTTTATACAACTCGACCAACTTATGAAGTTACAGTCGTCCGAACAAAATGTATGGAGTAAACCGCAAAATTAAATTTTGCTAGCTACGGAACTCTATCACGTGCGTGCCTGACATGGTCTTGCCCGGTTTTTTTTCACTAATTTACGACGAGAGCTCATTATAATAATTATTTTTAAATCAGTTATTTATTTACAAAGGAGTTGCGATATTTGATATTACAACATTCATAAAGTACTTATACATACATACATATTGTCACGTCTGTATTCCCATGAGGGGTAGACAGAGCACATGAATTCAAAAATCATAAAAAGTATATTCAAAGCATATTACTTAACAAAGTCATTGAAGTGAGTAGGAGGCCCTGAATACTCAGTAGTTAGTGGTGGTAAATTGCAACAAGGCCTGTTTCAAAGTTTATGATGAAAATATCCATTGAAAATATTTGTTTTAAAGTCCAAGTTAAATTGTGTTTGCGTACTAAAACTTGTATTCTTTGTTACTTATGTAGTCAAAAATGTCTTACACTTACCTTATTTAATTTGTAAGTTGGTTAAATTTGTTTGACAAAAAAGGTTTCTTCCTTTTTATTTCGATAATTTTACCTGTATTCTAAACATTCCTTATTCGTCAATGGATAATTTTGCTTCAATAATAAATATAAAATAATAGAGTTTAGTTAATTTTACATGTTTCTAAATTATAAAACGTTGTCACTTGGTAACTTTTACCTGTTTGTGATTATGATGGAATTTTTACCTAGCGACAGTATTTCCTAAACTATTGAGAAATTAGGTAATTCATAAATGCTAGTATATAAAGATTTAATACTATACGTAAAATTCGTTGGAATCAAGTTTCTACGACCAACAAGCGATTTTAGACGAATTTTTTTCCAAAAAAAAAAAACTTTAAATCGCTCTACTGTAAAGTTGCCAATATGTCGCTTGGTCATTTTTGCCTTTCAACCGTCGATATTGTTGAGAAAATAGCGACTGAGTTTTTTAGAACAGAGGTCAAAGTCAAAGTCAAAATCTACCTACTTAAAAATTAGGAACGTACTACATCACGTCTATATTCGCAAATAGCAGAGCACAAGGAATGCTACATAACCAAGTTAAAACATTGTTGGAAGATGTAGGTATACGAGGGGTGTTCAATAAATAGTGAGAATGACATATAAAT
>BHDV01029720.1:0-26338 GCA_005406045.1 Adoxophyes honmai
TTAATTTTGTACTTTAATGTTGCATCTTTTTGTACTTTAAAACCTACTTTATATATGTCGTATAAACTTGTTTCCTTGGATTTCTCAGTTCTTCCTGGCTTGTATAACTTTATAGTTTGAAATATACTTAGTTTTAGTATTACTGGTTTATTTAGGTAGTTATTAGTGTAATACTTAGTTTAATTTATTTATTAGTATGTAAGGTTTAGATTTACTCAAAGTTGAACTATAATGATTAGCGTAGGATGTTTATTGTGATTAAGTATGTTTTTTTTACTATATTATGTAACATATCATTCATTTAAATAGAAAGCTTAAACAATTGAATATCAGCTATGTTATATTGCGTAGTCGAATAACACGGCGGACGCCACTATGTATTACTATATTACTATTAGTACGTAGTATTTCCCCTAACAATTTCAAGCAACGCATGCGTTGTGGCCTCTGAAGTAGTTATTATTAGTAGTATAAATAGAAATTTATTAAATCTAGGTTTAAGAACATTGTATAATCTAAGTAGAATTAAGTATACTGTATTGTAATATGTAAAGTATAATGTATTGTTAACGCAAAAAAAAAAAAAAAAGGAAAAAAAAGAAAGAAAAGAAAAAAGAAAGGAACAGAAAAAAAAGAAAAAACCTGTTAGGTTCCCCCCCGACCGTGTCGCCACCTTGTCGTGGTGGGGGGGCTTGCGTGCCTAGAATTCCCAAAGCCATAGCGGACGGGCTTGGGGGAGGCCAGACCAAGAGCGACACCCCCGCCGGGCGCCGGCGAGGCAGGGCCAGGCGGGGCAAAAGATGTGCCCTTTTCAATTGTTACAGTTTTGCTAGCTTTTATAAAGAAGATGATTCTTACACTATAACGAATTACGAAAGTTACTATTGATTTTGCATTTAATTAGTTACATATTTGATACTTCAAAACGATTACCTTTAACAAAGAGTTACCTTATTACCTACATAACATATCGCGAAACCTACAAAGTACAGATAAAGTCGATAATAATCTTATTTGTAGATATTTCTTTTTACAGATCCGACAAAAAATATAGTTTTTTCTAGTTAGTTAGTTTTTATAGTGAGTTTTTTCACACCAATGTTAATTAGTTTATAATATACTTCTTATCTTGCTCATTATCTTTTATCTGTTAAAAAAATAGATTTCAATAGCCAGCAATTAGTCCTAATAACCTATCTGCCATATTTTACTCATATCCTTATCACGGCGGGAGGCGCTACCGGGTAAAATTTACCACACGGTGCATAAATTCGCAAATATTTATTTTATTACTTAATTTTGAGCCGAGTCACTTTAGGTACCTTCCGAGAAACGTACGTTAGACTGCTTTTTGGAATATGTAGGCAATGTGCATGCGGCTTTCGGCTAAAACACACATCTAAAGTGCGAATGGGTATTTTTAACCCAGTAGCGACTATTTGTGTCATTATTTTTAACAGTCTACATTTTACATTTTTGTTGATTTAGATTATAAATATGCCTTATTTCCACTCATTGAAGAACAAATAGAACTTTTACTGCATTTAGGAAATAGTCAAGAAGAAAATAATTCTAAAATTGAAGACAATGAAAAATATAGTAAACATGAAAGTAATTCAGAGCATGAAGGAGAAGACAAACAGACAGTAAAGACACTGATTGAAATTTATGATATTTATGTCATAAAAATATGTAAAGAGCATAACTATAGTGTGTTTGTGAAGAATGAGCCCAAAAAGTAGGTACAGTCAGATTAACATTCAATGTGCCACATTGTAAGGAAAGTGATCATAAAAATTCAAAAAAATGCCAAATTAATGCATGTCATATTTATCATTATAAGTAAGAACACAAGATACTAATTCTGTATTGATCTCGTGTTTACATTTTTTTTATTTGTTTATGGTCAAATTTTTGGTTTTTTATAAGCTATGTGCAAAATAATGCTGATTTATATGCTGTGTCTTTAAAAAAAGATAATAATTTTGTTTTAAGAGGTAACTACTTTTTTCTCAGATTATTTCGTTGAAAATATAACAAAATATAATATAAAATAATGTTTTATTGAAATACCTATAACAAACCACCACTTTTACAATAAACACATTGTGGTATTTTTTACCCAGTAGCGACCATCCGTGTTGCATTATGGGGCGCGCCTCCCGCCGTGTTAACTGTATTCGAAAGTATACAAATTCAAGCAACGTATGCTTTGTGGCCTCTGAAGTAGTTATTATTAGTAAGTAAGTAGTAATTAAGTATACTGTATTGTAATATATAAAGTATAATGTATTGTGAACGCAAAAAAAAAAGATAAAAGAAAAAACGAAAAGAAAAAGAGAAAAGAAAAGAAAAAAGAAAAAACCTGTCAGGTTCCCCCCCGACCGTGTCGCCACCTTGTCGTGGTGGGGGGGCTTGCGTGCCTAGAAACCCCAAAGCCATACGGACGGGCTTGGGGGAGGCCAGACCAAGAGCGACACCCCCGCCGGGCGCCAGCGAGGTAGTGCCGGGTGGGGTAGGGGAAGCTTTCAGGTTTTCAGGTAACATGGTGTGATAGTTTTTTTAATGATGTTGATTTTGCGTTTAATTAATTACTTCAAAACGATTAAATATGATTATATGATAAATTGCCAAACATACGAGTAAAAAGTATTATTGAAGTCGAATATAAGCCTATTTGTAGGTATTTAACTTTCCTTAAAAATGTAATATCCGGAACGGGGACTGTTCTATCACTTATTAGGTTTTTTTTATAAGATGTACTCTAAGTTGAAGTTTTTGCTGCAATATCGCATTAGGCTGGTCTGTAATGATAGTGTAAGCTTCGGTGAAAAATTAAAATTAATAAAAAAAATCTGTTGGATTCTCCGAAATAATTTCATATCCATACCCGTAAGTTTTTTACACTAATATTTAATTTTTCAATGATACATCCTGCACGTAATCTCTTTACTATTATTGGAAAAAATATATAATAATTTAAACGGTATTTTAATAGCCAACAATTAGTCCTTATTACCTTTCTGCCATATTTCACTAATATCCGTTTCCGTAAGATAAGGTAAGATAAGATAAGATTTTTTTTTTAATTATATTAAGATTTATAGTCAAATCTGTGTATATACATGGTATAACATGTCAAAAAATAATCAGTACCAACAGTTTGCCCTTTTTGGACTTACAATAATCCCTATTTACAGTATCCGAAAGTATAAAATATATCCGTAACGTCCCTTCGTCAATCCTGTCATTCTCATTCAGTTTGTCTGTGTGTGTGCACGCGTTCTGCTTTGAGTGTCGTGTGTGATCACAGAATTTTACGTTCTTGTTTCACACTGTTACGTCTACACAATTCTTGAACAGTTCTTTTAAAACACCCTCGTCGACGATATAAGTAATATTCATGACTCATGACATGACATAAGTATTATTCAACACTTATGCCATTATTGTTTCTTCCTATTCTGGATTCTGTATAATATTCTGTCTTTGGAAATTGTGCAGAATTGCGAATAGGACGAAACTATAATGGCTTGTACGTAAAATAAAATTCAGATAAAGGAGTTTAATAAAATAGGCGAGAGGTACTAAACAAGCTTTATTTAGTAACAAAAACAAATAAAACCTAATGAAAAATCTTTGGCTTTAACAAAATAATTAATTACAACAATACTACAAGCGCCATCTATACATCCAAGCAGAAACTAATCAAGCTCTTAATTAAAACACATTAAAACACTTAATAATTAATAATATCAAACTTAACGTATAGCTAGCTTAAACTATGCTTACTTATCATCTTAACCATCCTAAATTAACTTAAAACTTTCATCTAAAGGAATAAAACCCTCTGTTCACTTTGTATTTGATTACAGCGCCATCTGTTGCGGAGTAGGATTCATTCGCTGTTTAAAGAAGTTATTCATCGGACGGTTGTTTGACCCAGAAGCCCCATGGGGCATAGCCGTCATGTTTCGTAGGTCCTCGATACACCTTTATTTGGACTCGAGCGACATCGTCTCCTAGAAAAATAAAATTTTGGTATTACTCTTACTTAGCCAACGCGACAGTAACGCCATCTCTAATTCGTCTTTGTAACCAATGCATAAAAGAAAAGAAACTATAATTATTACCTTTTTTATCTCCTGCATGACTGCTATCATCATCCTCGTCAAATTCTTGCGGCCGGGCAGTTGACAGGACGACCAGTGACAGCATAATCAGAATCCAAAGCCTTTTCTGTAACAATGAAATACGTAGAGTACAACGCTAGATGGCGCTACCAATATGAAAATTATTTTTCGCAGTTGAATGTGAAAATCGTTTTTACTGAAAAATGTATTTAATTTTTTTTTAATTATCTATTGCTTATCATTATCTATTGTTTAGGAAAACCTAATAATAAATGACCTTGTGATCAATAAATAAAATCATAGGAAAATAATCAAAACTTCCATTTTCATGCAAACTGTTAACAAAACCAAGCTTATTTTGTAACTTTTGTAGTGCGTACAGTCAGCTGCAGAGAAAAGTAACCCCCCGTCCCTACAATCTATAATTACTAGGTTTACTAGGTTTAGTATTATTGGATAATTAAAACAAACAGTTCCATAGCCAACAATTACTACTAATAAAATTAATCTGCCAATTATGTAATTGTTTCCACATTATCCTAATTAATTTCTAGCTAAATAAATTGCTGTTTAAATATTCTTGCTATTTATAGTCTAATGCACTAAAAATCAACATCTAGATCTCAAGCGTCGCGGTAAAGAGTTTTCCTGTAAAAAAATTAATTACGATTGTGAGAGCATTTTTAGTGCTTACTCAAAACCAAATGTTTTTACTAAATACTACATGGCCACTTCAAGCAAGCTTTAGGTTTTAAGTTGGCAGGTGCAATAGTGACAGGTTGCTAGCCTGTCGCCTAAATCCTACCTTAACACATTCAGAACCAAGGACCCGGCTCCCGGGTTCTTCAAAACATTCGCCAGATACCGAGAACCCGGGAGCCGGGTTCATTTTGTACTGGCTATAGACTACTCGGTTCCGCGCAAATGTTTTGATTTTAGGCGTGGTCGTGAATGTGTTAACTTCCTTAATCACCTCTTACAACATCTACGGATGAAATGGAGAGGTGATATTCTGAACCCGAAACCACAAGCATATCTATCCTTGCTCTATAAGGGTTTGCTAAATTATACCTTGTCGGTTTAGGTAGTTAAAACAATATAAACAATCTTGACATGTCTTTTTATAGAAATACACAGTCTAAAAATGAAAATCGTTACACTATACAATTCAATCATGAAAGTAAATGATTTTTTCATACCAAAATTGTAAAATGTAAAGATTTCGATTTATAAAGTGTACGTTTAAATAAAAAGACACGTCAAGATTGTTTACATTGATTTAACTACCTAAACCGACAAGGTATAGTCATAAGCTTGGGTTCAAATAAAACGAATGCAGTTTCAACTTAAGCCTATATTTAAAAATAAAAAGTATTTACATTGATACATGACATTAAATCAATAAGGTACAAACATACACTATTTTAATAGTGAAAAAGTCTTGATGTTACAAATTTTAATATGTGGTTCCTACCTTACACTAATATACAAAATTTTATAACCTGTAGGTCAGCATTTGCCTGTAAATTTTACTATAAGTAGAGATACAGCTATTCATTAGAATGAAATGTTACTCATCTCTGTTTTTAAGATATAGCTGTGTCCCTAGCTACGTAAGACTTATAGGTGTAAAGCTGGCCTTACAGTATCATTCGGCAGTTTCTGTTGTTTACCGTAGCTACTGGCACTTGAAAATGTATCGTATAATAAGCCCAGTAGGTATATTTAAAATTGGTACGGAATACTGAGTATGTGCACTCAATTCTTTTCTTGAAATATAATTATACAACACAATACAGCATTCTTTTTGGAACATATAAAAAACAATACAATTTGGATACAGAAATTAAATGGTACAGAGACCATAGGCGGCCTTAGCACTATTACCGATAATGAATAAGTCATCTCTCTCAGACAACCTTTGAAACGGAGTTATGTAGAACAAATTTAAGCAGTGTGAATGCCGCTTAAAGTACATACATAGCCATTAATATTGACAAACAACTAAACAGCTGTTAAGCTTTCTTTTAAATGAATGAAATGTTACATTGGAAAAATAATAATTTCATAATCACAATAAACATTCCTCACTAATCACTATAGCACTTTAAAGGAAATTTAAATCTAATATCGCTAATGTTACAAAGATTTCTTCTTAATTTCTTGAATATAGCAAGTCTTTTCATAATAAGTATGTTCAATACTGTATTTTTGGTCCTTACTATGTGGTACAAACATAAAAATCACTAAACAGGCTGCTTAAATGTGCAGACAAACAGAAAACTTAAGCAGAGTCTCAGTAGAAGATTGATAGTTAAGGAATTTGGCGACAAAAAAACTAAACTTTGCTGCTAACAAATGTCTTGTCTGACTCGTTCCCGCTGTCCGTTGACACTGTTTGGACAGGACCCGTCGTCTCATCCTCTTCATCTTCACTTAAAGACGAACAGTCAGATAACTCTGCATCAATCCACAGCTTCTTCTTCTTAGCTTTAGTTTTCTCATCTGACATCTTCCTCTTCGTGCCAGTCTCATTTGAGGAGCCAGCAGCTTCCCATCCAGCGTCTAAAGCAGCGCTCACTCGTTCTGGCAACTCCTGGCGCTCGCGCTCGTATGCCGGGTTCAAATTAACCTGTATTTTTGGCTCTGCTATCAGGCGCTCCAATTTTTTCTGCTTACGCTCCACAGCCTCACGCTCGCGATCCTCTTGGCCTTCCAACCACTTCCTCAGCCTCTTTTCTTCGTTGATGTCTCTCAAACGACGGCCCGATAAGTCGCGGCACGCCTCGCGATTAGTGGTTTTCTCGATCTGGGCCCCAATAGCTCGTAGCATAGAACCGAAACCTCCCTTCCCTCCGACGAGTTTCGCGTACACTCTGACCACCTCATCGCTAGCTTCAAACTCGTATTCGCTTGAAACTCTCTTGCCATTGATCGTCACAAACAGATCTTCCACGGGAATATGGTATTTTTGCGAAATGTCACATTTTAATGACGTAGCGTCATGAATATCACTTGTATCGTCGACGAGGGTGTTTTCAAAGTAAATTTGGAAAGGCATCTTAAAACTGTTCAGTTTCAGTAGGCGTCAGTGGAAAAGTAGAACGTAAAATTATTGTTGTGCGTATGCAACGTATGTGTACAAACACTGATCATACGACAATCGAAGCAGAACGCGATCGCGATGCGCACACACACATGTGAAGTTGTGAACGACAGAATGAAAATGACAGGTTGACAGTGACAACTTAGATTAGAACTTACTTGTCTGACTTGTCAAGTAGCAGTGTTGCCAACACGAGTAGTACAAAATTTGCTAAAATGGTCCTAAAATTTTGCCAAAATTATGCTAATTGCTATAAAATAATGCCAAGAAAATATGCTAACATTTTTTTATGCCGAATAACATAAAAAGTCATTTAATTTTGTAGTATTTAATGAAACAGTTTTATAAAAGGGGCCAAAGAATTGTGTGGGAAGACGCCACAAGCGTTTATTGACTTACTTATACAACGTCGCATAGACTGTTTTTTTACAATGAGGAAATGAAATAAAATACAAAAATAAACGAATGCAAGAAAAATAATATCTAATAAAGCTCTGCTAATCTAGCGGAAAACTCTGCTAAAACGGTTAAATAGTTTGTTTCATGGTTACAAATTTACTAAATAATTATATGCCAAAAAATATGCTATATGCCAAACAACAAATAAATTTGCTAAGCAATGTAAAAATATGCCCAATTTAGCCAAATGCTAAGTTGGCAGCACTGTCAAGTAGACAAGAGAGAGACAAGAGATGAGATGACGAACGAAGGGGTGAAGGGAGGGTACGTTGTTTTTTTTATTCCTTCCGTTTCGAAAAAGACAAAGGCCAAAAGCCATACAGCCAAGCCTTTTGTAAAAAAGGAGGGGACGACAGTAAATGATAATGAAATGATAGCTCTAGAAGTCTGTGGACAGGACAAGATAAACGAAATGAAAACAAATGACTAGGCAAGAAGGCAATTAATTAATGATTGTTGTTGTTGTGTTGTTTTTTTTTCGTTCTTCTTTTTTTCAATTCTTTGCGTTACTGAACAGGCATAGGCCAAAAGCCATACAGCTAACTCTAAATTAATTAATGACGGAAAAATCAACAGATAACGATAAAACTAAAGAAATAAATTTTAACACAAAATACATAAGTTTAGTAAAGTCTATTTTTTCAGTTTATTTTGTTAGATAATTTACACCTACAAAAATCTGTACTAAATTCAATTTATCATTATTTTTTGGTAGTAGAGACACATCACTGTTTTCCATATTTCCAGGGAAAAACAATCCGTGATACTACCCCATGCCTTAAACTTAAAACCTTGCCACGTTAAATGCCGGGAACTGTAAAATTTAAAACAAAAATGGAAAAATTACTCTTTTTGCTACGAACATAATCACCTAAAACCATTTTTACCTAAAATTTACATAATTATATTCCTAGGTTAGCATGGAAATGTAAATAATTAAATAATTGTGTAAATAAAAATAATTGTGCGTGTACTTACTTCAAACATGTTGAGTTCTGAGTGAGAGAATACTTTATGTAGCAACGAATACTTTCTGTCAACTAAACATAATAAGGTCCGCAAAGTCTTAAATAGATTAAACTTTTTTGTTAAATAACCAGAACACTACTCTCTATTTTCATGCTTCAACGAGCACTAAACTGATCGAAAGTGAAAGCATAAAGTAATTGAATTGCATAACATAAGAAAATGAATGCACTACTTTGAGGGCTTAATTTACCGATGCCTTCCTTTATTGTTAGTAAAAGTCACGTAAGTAAAGCTGATTCATTCATATGTTATGATCACAAAAACAACTGTTGTTATTAACGAGTTATTTAAAAAAAAACTCTTTTTTTTTTAATTAATTTACTTTCGGAGGAAAGGAATAGATGGCGCTGTAGGTTGGATACGTTGATTGACGCCATTACACACTCCTGTCAAATGAGCAATTTGATTGGAGCTTTTTAAAATTAACAGGAAGTCGCCTTTTATAACAGAAAATTGGAGGCACCTTATTTCTTTGTTCGTGTTATTATGGCTCAAAATATCAATCCACACTATGCTTCATCGTCGAATCCCGCGAAACAGAACGAGGACACGATAAAATTAAAGGATAACCATGCTGTCAGCAAACGGTAAGTTGTAACAACGCGCTCGATTTTCTGATTTCCCTGTATCATTGGTCACGGACGAGTCGTTTTGTGTTACAGACTGCAGAAGGAGTTGATGGAGCTGATGCGTTGCGCGGACAAAGGCATCTCGGCGTTTCCAGAAAGCGAGAACCTATTCAAATGGATCGGCACAATTAACGGGCCATTGGAGACCGTTTACGCGGGACACAAGTACAAGTTGTCGTTGGAGTTCCCCAATTCGTACCCGTACGCGCCGCCCGTGGTTAAGTTTGTGACGCCCTGCTTTCACCCGAACGTGGATACGTGCGGATTAATATGTTTAGATATACTAAAAGACAAGTGGACGGCGTTGTATGACGTTCGCACCGTTCTGCTGTCCATTCAGAGCTTGTTGGCGGAACCCAACACGCAGAGCCCCTTGAACCAGCAAGCATCCTTCCTATGGCCCAACCAGGCAGCCTATAAGAAGTACCTAGATGAATTCTACAGTAAGCACAGAGACTCATAGTTTAGTTTTGGTTCAAGGGGTGATGTTTGTTTTGCGTTGTACTTTGTGTTGTGAATGTTTGTGCGTGCTGAGGCGGGTGTGAGCTCTTTGTTTAAGTTTCCTTTATTTTTCTGTTCAGTTGCCACTAGAGAGGTACCTTTTGACAGAGACAGTTTGGTCTGGCTGTAACAAAATTGAATTTCATTATATTTTTCGAAGGTGTAGAACAAGTGTTTAATTTCTGCAGTTGGTAAGCCTAAATTATAGGCTAGCAGGTATTGAAGTGAACTTTAAAGCTGAAATGTCATTCAACATGTTCAACACCGGCAGTGTTTTTGACACAGATGCTGTGTCACTGGTGTTGAACGCATTAATAGGTTTGTTTTATTGTTTATCAGTTGTCAATTCCATTTTCACGGCTTAGACCTATGACTAGTCTTCAATATTTGACAATCTTTATACATTCATGATCAACTCTTATAAATCAATATTTATAGATTAAAACTTAACTTATTTATGTTCTGGAAAATTCCATAGCTCATCGCTTCACGAAGTTTGATTCTAAAATGAATGAATAATTGTATATTGAAAGATCATTGACAAATATAATTCTTTAGTGCAATTCATTTTTGCTTTTTCTTAAACCCGCCACCTAACAATTACAGTGAAAACTTGAAATGCTCTCTAACTATATATGAAAATAATGTACTCTAATTTTATCTAGTATACAATCACATACCCATATCATTGTGAATAAATCTATTGGTTCAGTTATAACTTTTGTGCAGTTAAGTGAAATAATAGTTATGAACCTAATCTTTAGTTTCAAAAATATACCATACACTCTTATAGTGGCATATTAAGTCCAACAGTTTTGAGAAGTTCAGCAATACACATTTTTGCTGTTGTCTGTACCTTGTTGCTTTCAGTAATTTCATTAACTATAGTCCCTGGCAAGTCAGATTGCAAGATTTTTTGTAGTAAAAACCTACTACTTTGCACTAGAAAAAATCTTTCCATCCAACTCTCCACTGACCACCTTTCGTCAAAGACCAATGACCCTACAGTTCATTGCATTTTGGCAATGTTTAAAAAAACAGAGGCAAGTTCTCACTGCCACTACTTCAATTCTAGCCATGTTAGATTTCGTGGACTGTACATGTTAAATTTTTAATCCCTAAGAGTTGTGCGAGATTCATTTTTACCCTTAAGTGTGTAACGGGATGCATTAGTTTACCAGTAAAAATGCTAAAACTTGGTCTTCTCAATCTTTATTTTGGTCACTATATCAGAGGTATATCAGCACAGCGTACAAGAGCCAATTCAGCTTAAATAAAAATTTCGTCTAGAAATTAGTTGCTCTTTACAAGAAAGTAAATAAATTGTTCGTTTGATTAAGTTTGCTTTATGTGTGTCATTCAAACTAGGTTAAGAATTCGACGTAGTAATTGAAGTTAAGCATATCAAGTTATCATGTGAATGCAAGGGCGTAGCTACCAAGGGGCTAGGCGGAACCGTTTCTATCGAATTCTAGGGGGGGGGGGTGCCACACATGCTAGCTACGCCACAATAATCAGTTATAGGTGTGGGGCCCAATTTTTTTTATTTGCCCCAGGGCCCTTGGTTACCTAGCTACGCCACTGCGTGAATGGTATTGATATGCTATGTGTGACAGAGACGAAGCGAAAGGGGCAGGATATGTCTTCTCACGGACCATTAATTGAAGTTGTGAGAAAAAGTTTGGTAAATTACTGTTACTGAAATACCTACCATATTCCTAAAATACCACATGAAAATACTACCTACATTAACATTTGTGGGATCACATCGAAAATTTTAAGATGACTCAAGGTGGTGATTGTTTTGGTGAAATGTTTCCACCTAGTTATAGTTAATTAATTTTATCGCTTCTTTATGCATCGTCGCGCCGCGTCTCGTCGCGTGTCGTCTCGGTGTGAATGTGAATTGACCCTCAAGTTTTATGAAATAAAATAATTTTTGACATGCAGTTGCAGTTAAATGATACGGAATATAATTAAGTAGCGATAACATAACTAAGTATATAATTAATGAAAAAAAAGGGATTTTAGGCATCATAAATTAATATTGGATTTAATGTGTTGGTGATATGGGTTGAGCGGAACATTGGTTAAAAAAATCTAAACACTAATAAGAGTACGTTGGTAGATAATAAGAGTTTAAAAAACAAACACGTATCATTCATTATCTTATATTTTCAAGTTTATGTCGCCTTACAAATTAAGGGTCATAACAACAAATTAAGGTATTTACAAACAATATAAATAGGAAGATTAGCTTCAGAAGATTCAAAGATACTCTTAAAATCTTATAGTGTGATGTAAAAAGACTTATGTGTTAGTTACTCAGTTTCCCCCATCCAAATAACGCCTATCCAAATAATTTCATAGGGGAATTCTTAAGTTACCCCGTAGACAATTCGGGTAACTTTAGACACAAATGGCAAGAAACTTATAGTGGTCGGCAATAAACTTGATCAGATTTTAAGTGGCGGGGGTAGTTTGCACATACAGACATCCGTGTTCCAGGAAAAAAGCGATGCGCGAACATACAACCCCACCACTTATAATTTGGCCAAATTTAATGCCGTCAACTATACTCAGGCATGAAATAAGGTTATCTGTCTGTGTGCTACGAAGACACGCCCTACTTTTTCCAAAAAGCACAGCATTTTTTTAACTGATAGCTCAGTGTATATGAGTCTTGTTCGTGTCGAAAAATATCCCTAAAGGGGGAATTTCAGAAATAAATATTTTTCTCCAATTTTGAGATACATGGATCTACTGAGAATCAATAAAAATGTGTCCCAAAGTTAGTTTATTGTTAATTTTCATACTCTAATGTTTGATAGTAACAAAACCCATTTTCGTATAAAACTGGGTACAGTGGTTGGTAATAAACTTGACAAGATTGTAAGTGGCGGGTGTAAGTTCAAGCATCGCTTCTAACTGAAAATCCTTTAACTTTTTGACGGCACCAAAATTGATAGTTTTTGATTCTGGGATCCACACAAAAATTTATAAATCGTAATAAAAAAATTGTAACTACTATTTTAAACTGATTCTGAAATTCCCCAAAGCTTCGCTCAAACCAAAACTACCAGGAGAACAGAAAATCACTGAGTTAACGTTTTATGCATCATAAATAACAGAGATACAAATCTTTTACACATATAAAAACATATTGGCACACTTAGTCTAGCACTTCATCGCAGACAATAAGTAGATTAAACCAAAGTCCTTTTATAACTGTGTATCTACAACACATCTGCATTAAAACTATGACTATTGAATGACAAACTAATATTTATTAATGATTTTTTCTTTTACGCATTCAATGCCACTGATTAGCTAAGTCCACACCAGTGCGCTTTCACGTTCGCCTTGCGTCTTCCTCTGACGCATGCCCGTGCAACCACAGCGCATGCGCTGAAACTAGATCCGTCCTCAATGAAGACGCGCTGGCGGCATGCGCTGTTGTTGGTGGTTGCACGGGCATGCGTCAGAGGAAGACGCAAGGTGAACGCGAAAGCGCACTGGTGTGGACATAGCCTTTTAGAGAGACCTCTCTCTGGGCAGATGTTATGACTTGGGACCAAAGTCCACAGAGAGAAAGTTGTAAGTTATATACATATGGGCCAATCAACTATTTTGTGTTGTTATTCTGTCCCGTAAGTCAGGGGACAACTGTGATAGAGTTGCTTAGAAAAAGGTTGAAATTTAGGTCCCGTTTTATGCTCAGGAGATGCGCCATAAAGAAATGCGTACAACTGTAAAAAGAATCTTAACTTATAGCGGATTATATTCTAGAAAATCATAATTTTACTCGGTTAGTCAGGAGACGTAACCATGGCAACCAGGGACACAAAATAGTTGATTGACCCATATATGCAATCGATCATCGAAACTTCTTTAGCGCGAAGTAGAACACTTTGACAGTTGATGACGTTTGGCGAAGAAGTTCTACTACTGGACGATAGGTCAGTGGCGGATTTACCAATAGGCTAAGTAGGCTGGAGCCTAGGGCGGCAGATTTAGAGGGGCGGCAAAAAAACCAACAAAAAAAAATGATGAAACATATGAAGAAGTTTTTACTATGTCTGCAAGTGAATCTTCAGGGTTAACACGTTCTTCGTCCTCATAGATAAGACTCGTATTCGAGTTAGAGAAACGGTAAAAGACCTACCGCAAATTTAACGAGAACTTTTCATTTTTAACCAAAATGGGTGAGTTGTTATCATTGAACCTGACGGAAAAAGCCATTTCGTTGGAAAAAAATACTCTAATGATCTAGAAACTGATTTGGTTCAGGAATGCGTGCACTTTCAATACCACCTTTCTTCTCAAAGAATTGTGATAAAACCAGATTCTGGATCATTAAGAAGTCTATCTTTGTTCTGAAAACAGAATTTGAAGCACATTTGGGTTAGTCTTCGAGGAAGCTATTCTTATAGCTATGTCTTTTTTTATTTTCATATTTAAGTATTAAAAACATACGATCAGGAAAACACTCAGAGCAAAAACAAAGAGGAGCTGGCGTAAGCAATTGTGCACTGTGATTTTTAATTGTGTCCTGACGTCATCAATGTGGGCGGGGCCTAAGCTAGTATGCTGCAAGCGTTCGTCAGGTGCACATCTCCCGAAACTCGCATTTTTTCATCATTTTCGCGTTTTTACGAAGAACTTAATAAAATATTGTGTTCTAATATGTCAAAGTTACTCAAACGGACGTTCTGATGCTACGAATGGCATCATATTTCATTCGTAAGTAATGTTATACGCAATTTATTAAAATCCTTCTAGAACATTTGCGGTTTTTAAGTACAAATTACTACTCGTTACTAGATGGCGGCTCTTTTGGTAATTAAAAAATATAAATACGTAACTAGTTTATTGCAATAATTATCTGAAGACATTGGAAACTATTATCCATTTAGTACTTCAGCCTTTTTTTAGTTGCTAAATACAGTATTCAATGATTTTTTATAATTATAATTTGAACTGGCCGCCATCTATCGTCACGTACAATAAATATTATGAATGTGTCAAATATCGTCGCTCCGATGCTAAACTAACATAACTGTAAAATACACATTTTTGAGGGGAGCGAATTGAAGTTGCTAGAATTCGTTTTCATTTTTTTATTATTTTGTAGTTACAATTGTATTATGATAGTATATACACGCTAAGTCTTCATTTTGTTGGACTAAAACCCCGTATAAGTTTTGAAAATTACCACTTCAGGCCAAATAGATGCATACTTTAATATTCATCTTATCTTCACTCAATACCTCATCATATTTGCATTTATATCATGCACGTATTGTAAAAATTAAATACTTAATGCAATTTTTTGTGTCTCCTGAAAACTAAGCAAAACTCACTTACGCGGTATTGTTAGCTTTGCGACGATACGTCTCATTACATTTTATTCTTATTGACATCTAGCGTGGAATAGCTGAATTACAATAGTTATGTTTAACATCAACCTACATGAGTAGTTTTGCTACTAGCCAGCAGATGGAGTGGAGTGCAAGTGGGTGGAGTTAAACACCCCCTCACCCCGCAAAATGTCACGCGCTTCTATATAGGGAAATTCGATTACCACATCTCCTCTTTGTTTTTGCTCTGAGGGAAAACACATTTATTTTAAAGCATAAATAAATATGGTTTGGCATCAGTTTTTATAAACACGTTAGTGAAATATTTTCATTTTATTACTGAGTCCAGAGGAATAAGAAAAAAAGCCCATAGTAACAAGAGTAATCTAAGTAGGTTTTAAACATAAAATCAAAAATCATATTGCCTATAATTATGCATTGCAAAATTTATCAAAAAAATATTTTTATTGTTATTCATATCGCGTTTTTTAAAGTAACACAAAATTCAAAAAGCAACAGAGTAATAAGAACGCTATCCTGAACCAGAGAAATAAGATATTTACTGTCCTATTTCGCAGCGATATGCGTCCAACCCATACGTCCACTGTCTAACGAATTTGGGGCGCAATTAACTACCATCCGCGGAGAAAATATTTTTTGGATCCTTAAATTTGAGTACATTTGCGTTGTTTTTAACCAGATCTTGAGGAATAAGAATTTTCTGGAGGACCAGTATAAAACCCTCCGGTACAGTTAAAATATAAACATATCAGGTAAAAATACTTGCTCCATTTTAGAGATGACATAACTAATAATTTAGGTATGCACTATTAGGTATTCGTAAAGTTGACCGAATTTTTTGAATTGACAAAATTTGTAGCAAAAACGTAGAACGGACACGTCAGAGGTATAAGAATTGTGATACATTTTTATTTTTACAAATAATCAAAATCAATTACACATAAATTGGCAGTTGTCCCAGTTGACTACAGATATAAACTACATATCAAAAAATCAACCCTTTAAACTAACCAATTACCTACATACTTGATTTAAGGCCCCGATGCTTGATTTAAGACATCGAAAATTGGGCCCTCCAAGAATCACCCATTTATTCAAACTTGGATTCCAAACCAACACAAGAATTTGGTTTGGAGCCAACCAAGTTCGTGGTTCGGACCAAACCAAATTTAGTCGTCTGTTAGGGCTTTTATAACGGGAAAAAGCCGATCGATGTAATGAGGACGATAGAGCACAAATCATAAAGTTGCGATTTCAGAATAAATGAGAATTAATATTATGATTGTGCACTAAACTAACGCATTGATTTTCAAAGGTCAGTAGGGGCGGCAAAAATTGAATAGCCTACTAGCGGCAAATTTGTAAATCCGCCACTGCGATAGGTGGTGTTAGGTGACTTTCGCCCAATGCCGCTGTCAAAGATTCACACGCACTTGAACACTCATGTGCGTTCGTGGCACCTGAAGATTCGACTATAAGGCAGTGAATGCATTTTAGTTACATGAAACCAAACTGAAGACTATAATTATAAGTGTGATTATAATACTGTTAATGTATAAAGGAGACCACAAAATAGTTATTCAACAAAATAAATGCAATTAGTATAGAACACGTAATATTACGATTTCGCCATGATCTTAAGCTAAATAAATAAATAGACTAGAATCAAGAGTTTTTAACACTTTTGTATGATTGATTACTACAACTGATAACGCTTGGGCCGAAAACACCACGTTGCCAAAATACCAGACTTTTTAAAAACTATCAGATGCTCAAAATAAGACTTTTGGGGAGCGTTTTAAGCGCAAGCGATTGAGAAATACATTTATATCTCAAGAAAGGGTGAATACATAGCGAGAACGAGATATATTATGAAGTGTTTTTTTTTTATTAATAAATTAATACAATTTTGAATATGACCTCTCATATAAAGCTATCCACTCACTAGCCAACATTACAACTTAAAAAATACGTCCAACACAACAAACATACGGACTTTAATTTGCAAGTGCTTAAGAAATTGATAAGGTTGATTTTAAATAGACATAAATTTAATACAACAATTAATATTTACAAATTCAATAAATAAATAGGAATGATTTTTGAGCTGAAAATTCAGCTACCGTTGTATCTATCACTATGTATTATACCTACACGATCAAAATGCACGATTTTCAACGTCACTACATAATATAAGGCAAAAGTTGACCTTAAATATTTCAGTGCCTATATAATTATTTCTTAGGGCCTGTTCACTTGTGTACCTACATTAAGTAAATAATAATCATTAAATCTTTGACAACATTTCGTTCATGAAAAAAAAACTATTTGAAATTCATTAAATGGCCCTGCCATTAATTACATGAACATTTTTATTTTATGAGCTGTTTATACAATGTCCATAAACAATTTTATTTAGGGCTAGAAAAAAAAGGTCTTGGCTATTGAATACGTTGGAAAGAGATAGGTAGATGAAAGCCAGCTATGCACCTGTAAGTTTTACATATGTAAGTAAGGACGCAGCTATCTGCTGAAAAGAGATGAGTAAATTGCTACCTCATTCTAACTTATAGCTGTATCCCTACTTAGGTAGATAATTAAAACTTACAAATGTAAAACTGGCCTAAGGGTAGATTTATCTACACCGCATCAAATTGCTTCCCTATTCTGGACGTAGAATAAGGGAAATTCCGGAATTACCATAGAATAAGACCAGCCTCTTATTATTTTAAGGCGAAGGATGCATTGGTACGGTAGTAATTAATGTAAATAGCCTCACCTCATTTTAACTCATTGTGACTCCAGCTCAGTATATATTCACACAGCCACTAACTCTTGACGATGATCAAGAGAACAACTAAAACAATGACCATAACAGCCAATATTAATATGCAGTGCATTTTCCTATTCCTTTTCTGATACCGCTCAGCTTTCTGCAACTGTTTGTAGCCTTCGTGAACTTGCACTTGCGTATTTTCTATATTATAATCGATCCTATCTAAAATTGTTCCTTGTTCGTGCACCATGTGGCCTAAATCTTTGAAGATATCGTTCAAATCTACTATGGACCGGACGATTTTGTTGACTTCCTCCTCTCTCTCCGCTACCATCCTTGTATTTTCCTCTTGCATTAGCAGCATTTGTTTCTGATTTAGTGATGACTTCTCCGTCGTATCCTGTGATTGTTCATCATCTAAGAAATTAGTCTTCTGTGTTCCTGATGTGCTTGGCAATGAGAATAGCAAATCTGTTTGGTTGTTAGTGAGATCAGGTAGTAAAGTAGGGTTATCGTCTAAACTGAGTTCTTCAAAGTTGGGTAGATCGAAATAAGCGTTCGATCGTTCTTCTCTAGAAGTCAGGGATTTTAGGTAGTTGGACTGAGCTGTGCGGAAGGTGACGCTGAGTTCTTGTAGGGTGGTGACTAGCGCTAAAACGACGTTGGTTGTTAGCTTTTGTTCTGTTGAGTTGCCTGCAAAAAACATTGAAAATATTTAGGGTACATACGTCTACGTCACGTGTAGTGATTCATCCAAGAAAATTTAAATTGTATAGCCTATATAACTTAACGTGGCGCGTTGCTCCCGATGATGGGTCACGAATTGCCTCAAAACATATCGAGCTAATATCGATATAAAGGCGTGAGTATTTTTAATTTCACTTTGGATGATGGTGTTGATAAGATTGCTCCCAACAGGTACTTATGGAAATCTAAAGGGGAGGCCTATGCTCAGATTGTTCAGCAGTGGACGTCTTATGGCTGAAATGTTAATGTTGAAGATAAACTACCTACCGTGTCTGACTTGAGCCTTGATGGCGGTGAGATGCGTGTACGCGTGTGTGAAGTGCCGCCCGATCTCCGCGGTGAGGCGGCCGATGTGCTGCTGCTCCGTCGAGTCGTCGAGCGCCGGCCGGCGGATCTGCCGCGAATGCCGCGACTGGAGCTCCGAGAGCTTTGTCCTTAACCTTCAAATACAAGGTTAAAGGTTAAAAGGGATTATCTATAAACTAAGGTACACATTAAGGGTGTGACATTGGCCTAAATTTCGCGACGTCACATCCGAATATACGAGTTAATACACGAAATTTGCCCTATTAAAGAAACACAAAATAAAATTGCAACTAATACACATAAGATATCAATACTCGCAAGGCGAAAGGAGATAAGCAACATATTTTTAAGATGTTGAGTTAAATACATATGTACCTATAAGGAAGAAATCAGGATATTTTACTGATAAAGCGAAATTACATGACATACAAGCCTAAAAAAAATGCCGCTTATCGCTTATCCCCTTTCGCGTTTCAAGCGTTGGTACGATAGACATAAGATTGATATAAAACTAATCTGGCAGCTGCTGTGTGAATTCAATAATCATAAATATAAAAATTCCATGTTTTGTAATTACTACAGTCTAAGTATCCAAAATATGTAGGTACAGCCTTCCTTTTCGATGTCTCAAAGTATTCCAACACCAAGTTTCGTCTAATTCAGTTCAGCAGTAGTGAAAAATAACGGAATTACTCACATTGTTTATACCGAGATTACAAAAACACACACACAGTTCAGCAGTCATGAGTAAGTAACAAACAAACCATAACTTGACCCTTAACCCTTCAATTAAAACAATAAACTGAAAGTGGGAATCAAACTGGGATTCATACAAACCTAGTAATTATATAATGTGCCTCTTCAAGTGCATCAGCCCATGGTGGCGGTGCATTGGACTCCGACCGAAGCTCAAGACCAGCTTCCATGTCATTTGAGTTGTTTCGCATGAGCTTAACTCGTTCTGAATCATTCTGGGAAAGAAGATCTGAGTTAATATTTTTATGTTCATTTAAAGTCTAAAGTCTACACCAGAAGCAGAATTAATAAGACTCAAGACATACTATTACTTAGAAAATGTTTTGAGATCTTTCAATTACACACATCTGGAAATCTTAAAGGAAACAGTAATTTAGCATACCATTATGTACTTATTTTGTTTTGATAAACAAGAATAGTATTTATTTTTTGTTTATTTTAAGTCATGATTGACTGCGTGGCCACCCTAGGTCTACACACAATTAAAAAAAAAATACAGTTTTGAAAACTATTTATTTATTTAAACTATTTTCCCCTCTTGGGAATACAGGCGAGAGAATATGTATGTACGAGTATGTATGTTATTTTTTGCAGCTTGAG
Source organism: Adoxophyes honmai (assembly GCA_005406045.1). NCBI lineage: Eukaryota > Metazoa > Arthropoda > Insecta > Lepidoptera > Tortricidae > Adoxophyes > Adoxophyes honmai. Next base: position 20,424 of record BHDV01029720.1, read on the forward strand.
GACAGTCTTTGGTACCATTATCTCCTATGACAAAGCTCCAAAAACATCTGAGGCATATAATATAACTAGGGTTGGTATGATGTGTCAGACATTTCGCACACTCCTGTGGCTAATATTAATTCTAGTATAAACTGCACACTAAATCTAGACATCCTGCATCATGGAAAAATATGTATGCAGGTCAAATGCTCGAATACGGCGCAAAATAAAAAATATTTATTAAGTTAATATGTTGTGTTGGACAGTGAGCAGCAACCTTTAAGTTAAGTTGTAATTTTTGTTTCAAAATAATGACTAATGTATGAGCTTGGTGATAAAATAAAATTTTTACGTAAATTTAGTAAACCGAGCTATGACTAGGTACTGGATGATGCAAGGACATTGAATTTCTAACACTCACTATTATAACAGTGTCATTCCACGGTATTAAGAATACAATTGAAGTATCATGGCATTAATTATAAAGTTAATATTATGGACAAGATATGCCATTGTTTTATGAGCTATGGTAAATAGAGCAGCGAAACTTAATCGACATTTTAATCAATAAAACAAGTACCTGTTCCGAAAACAACTGGCGACTATGTATTGCATTGTTGCGCATCAGCACGAAGACCTCGGTAAGACTTCGTGAAACCATTTTTTCGTCTGTTGGTTGTTATTTACGACCGCAAATGAATTTATTATGAAATCAAATATTAGATCAAGCCATGACACGGCTCAGCTCTTCGGAAATTGACGTTTCAGATTTCAGACGAAATTTTTTGACAGCAAAACAAACAGGCGTATTTTTGTGGTTCTACGTTACTACGTTCCGAATCAAGCTGTTCATATTACAATGTTCAGTTTACAATATTTTAACATTCTCATAGATTAAGTTACAATCATGTATTTGACTTTTTTATCGTCAAAATTATGTTTAAAAGTAATTTTCGTTGTAAACTTGCTTTTTTATGGCATGAATCCAGTAACATAATTTAAGGCAAACCGTCAATCCCCGTGTGGTGCCGGGTTAGAATAGCACCTCCCCCTTTCTTCCCGTGGGTGTCGTAAGAGTCGACTCTGGGAAAGGGTTAGTGTATTGTGGGCGATGGGCTAGCAACCTGTCACCGCAATATCACGTTTAACCATCTGGTTACCCTGAATTTGCTAAACGTGGCACTGGATTTTTGAATTCATGTGCTCTGCCTACCCCTCATGGGAATACAGGCGTGAGAATATGTATGTATGTATGTATGTATGTATGTATGTCAATACAGGAGTATCGCATAATTTAGACCTTTAGCGTCACTTATTTAGGAAAATACTTTTATCAACTGTCAAACACCAGGTGTTTACGAAGATAGCTACGTCGTATTTTTGTTCTTTACATTTTCGCTTGTTTACGAAAATATAAATGTATTATGAATTTAGGTCTAAATGCTCATATCAATACATTCAATTTAAATATCTATGAGACCTTCAATAGTAACTGATATTAATTCAATTCATAGAAAAAAATGCGACGCTAAATCTAAATTGCTACTGAACGAACTGACAGTTCGCTTGAGCAGTGTTGCCAGCTTAGTGGATTTACCACTAAATCTAGTGGTTTTGGCACCCCAGTTAGTGGTGTAAATTTGCATTTAGTGGCTGGTGGTTTTTTTTAGTGGATTTTATCAGAGGATTTTTATCTAAAATTGCTTACGCAATTTTTCATTGAGACACATTTTTATGCTAGAAGATACCTTTTCATTCCATAATCGATTAAAATATTTTAGTGGAAAATTTAGTGGTTTCCAGATTTTGAACAGTTTAGTGGTTTTCTGGTGGTTTTGGAAGAAAATCTGGTGGGGAGCTAGACTAACCGTTGGCAACACTGCGCTTGAGTTGTCACTTGTCATTGTCACTTTGTAATATTTGAGGTTATGGTTGTTTACTCCGGAATTATAAATCAAATATATCCAACATTTAAATTAAAGCACAGGATTAGTGCCTTTAAAATACACCAGTAACATTAATGCATTGTTTACTCATTGTTAATGTTTGCTAGTCAACAGTAAATATGAGTATGCCATCACACGACACTGGTCCCGAGCAATTCCAGCAGTTTCCTTCAAATAGGATCATTGTTATCCACCCAGGGTCACTTTATGTACGAATAGGAAGAGCTTCAGACCTGTTACCAGTGAAACAACTGCACTGTATAGCCAGGAAGCGGCGGCATGGGGGGAAAATATACCGCGACCCTTTCGTGCCGCCTAGCGTACCGAAAACAAAAGAATTGATCGAAGAACTCGAAGAATGCCGCCTCCAGATATCACACACGCTCCAATCATGCATGCAGTCTAACGGAGCCCGGAGGTATGCGACTCCCCCGCAGCAAATAGCTGCTTTTAATCGAAGATCTCTACCAGAAACAGTGAACGATGGTGAACCATGGCCCCAAGTGGAATGCGACATAGTCGTCGGCGATTTAGTCTTAGATATCGACCCAGACTTACCATTTAACATACATTTTCCATACAGACGGGGTGATTTCAACATACATTCAGAAGTTGGAGGTTCAATTTCATCAGTTCTCAATGATCTGTATATTATTTGGAGCTCCATCATAGAGCTTAAGCTTGGGATACCCCTTATCGAGCTGATTAAATACAGATGTGTGTTATTGATCCCTGATCTGTATTCACGCAGTCATTTGAAGTATTTGATGTCCTTGCTTTTAAAAGATCTAGGGTTTGGCCATTGTTTCTTGGTCCAAGAGAGTGTGGGAGCCACATTTGGTGCGGGCATTGGCTCAGCTTGCGTAGTAGACATTGGTGATCAAAAAACTGCAATATCTTGTGTCGAGGATGGCATATCACACAAAACAACAAGATTACGAATGGATTACGGAGCTGGAGATGTCTGCCAAGCTTTATCCTGGATGTTCCACAAAAGTGCTTTTCCTTATAAAAATTGGAACGAGAATATACCAAGAGATGTTGTACTGATGAGAAATTTGTATGAAGACTTTTGTCATGTAAACTTAGATGTATGTGGACCACAAGAAAAGTCATTCTTAGTTGATCATCCAGGCGATGTAATAAACAAATACACACTTCAAGTTGGCGACGAATGCATCATATCACCTCTGTCAATGTTTTACACGGATCTCTTAAAGATCACTGGTACAAAGGCCACAAAAATACAAAACAGGCAACCCAGTGACCCAGAAGACCCGTTTGATGCAGAATTTTTAAGAGAAACCGGACGGAAACGGGAGACAGCTGACCCTACAGCTAATGAGAGCCAACAGTTTGAAACAGCTAACGAAAACCAGCTTGCCACAAACCCAGACGAAGACATAGTTGTTGATACGTTAGAAGTTGGACCAGGGGACGCGGTTGCTCTAGCTCCGGGTCAAGTATTAGCTCTAGACGCAGCAATATTACAAAGTATTGACCGTTGTGGCAGTGAGGAGTTGAAGCGTAAAATGTATAGCAGCATATTAATAGTCGGAGGCGGAGTGAAGATCCATGGGTTGTCTATGTGGTTGCAGAATCGTTTAGCGTTACAGATTCCGTATGCTTATAAAACTGAGCAGCTGGAGATTGTGACGTCACCAAAGGACATTGACCCTGCTAGTACGGTTTGGAAAGGGGCTGCGGTCATGTCCTGTTTAGAATCGGCTATTGAACTGTGGATTAACCAGAGCGAATGGAATAAGTTTGGCTTGAGGATATTGAGGGAAAGAGCTCCCTTCATTTGGTAGTTAACTAATAAATTAATTTTAAGCCAATGTGTTTTTATTTATAGCTAGTCAGTCTTACAGAGATGGTAGCAAAATTAATGAATAAAGAATAGTTTAAGCCCACTGCAAAATAAGTTTGGTCACAGCCACATAATATAACTAAATGCCAAGAACATGCAATTAAAAAACAACACTGAAATTGTAAAATATTTATTAAAAAAATATTGTTTTTAATATGAAATATTTTTTAAAGAGAATCCTTTCAAACCGGCTGAAGCACAGTAAATACACTGCTAGTTTTCGTTAAGTACATAACTTACATTAAATTAATTAATTTGATGACAGATTTTATGGGGTCTGTGCCTCATGGTCATGGCACATTTTAACTCGTCAAGAATGACCGAGATACTCATGCTTGAACACTAAATCAAATTTGTATGAACGCAATACACCCATTTCTTGGTAAAGGGCTAACAGGGCATATAATTTGCTGACGCGAATTGTGTTGTGACCATGACGTAATAACTGGCGTAAGGAACGTTCACTAGCTTATAATTATAACAGCAGCGTTTCTCAAACTGTGGGTCACGACCCGGTACCAGGTCAATAAAATGAAATACCGGGTCGCAACATTTATTTTAACAATTTAATTAAATTTGCATTTTCCCAAAGGAAACTTGATTGGACTGAAAGTATTAAGGAAGTTAAGAAAGGGGAGTGAGAAAATTGCAAGCCACAGTAGATCAAAGTTTAAGAAACGCTGTACTTTGGGACTAAGTCAGTTGGTGTGAATAGTCCCATAAAGTTTATTTATTTTATTAATAATTTGGCGACATTCATTTGAGATTAAGTTAAGTATTAGATTAACATTATAAACTAAGTAAAAAATATAATTTTACCTTATTACTATTACGTACTCGGTAATAAACCTACAAGCTGACCAGAAAGTCTCGAAAAAAATTACAGCGCCTCATTCTTCGCTAAATCCTTTATCAACGTAAATTGCTTGAGAAATTTGAGTACCTTTTCGTCTATTTCTACCTTTTATGGTCAGCTTGTAAATTGCAAATAGCGACAGTAAAAAAATGGCATCAGACAAAAATGACCTGACCCAGCGACAGTAGTAATTACCAAGATTGACTACCGCATTACCGTACTGATAGGCGTTTCTCGAAAATCTGGGTTTCGCTTTGCAGCACAATATTACTGAAGCTCATATTTCGAACGAAAAATATTTTTTCCAAAACATGTATACGTACGTATGTATATGTACGTTAGCTCTACACTGTTATACAGTCAGCAACAAATATATCGAGACGGTAATAATACAAAAAAAATAAACACGCTTTTGTAGCCTCAATTTTAAGGTCGTCTGCACGTAAGCAGTCTCACAATCACGTTACATTTTTGGGGCAGACCATTTATTCTGAAGCGCACGAAATGCCATCAAAATGAACACAGATATTAATATCACTCACTGTTTATTATCAATGGGAGAGATGGTATTTGGACCCACGACATTCTCAATATGTACAACGCTCTGTCCAACTGTAAACTGCAAATCTTATCGATTTTTTCTACGAATTTGTGTTTTTTTGTCCGTCTCAGATATTCACAAGGAAAATCCATTTCTTAACCAATTTATTTATGCATCGTCGTAGTTCATGTAATTTACACACTATGAATAATTCATAAGAGTTAATTACAAAATATAATAGTTATTTATTATTATTACTTTTATTGATATTATCAGTTTTGTTATCATTGGATATGCACAAATCACAGATTTTCTAAAGAGTATTTAGCTTCGAGCATAAAGATATTAAAGTTTTTCGATCGAAACTACGTGAGCGAGACAAAAACTTAATCTAGAATTTTGAAATCTGAAGATAAAACATTAAATCTTAAGAAGAAGTTTCAAGACAGCAGTTATTTTACAAATCATTTGAAAAAAATACATTTTTTTTAAGTATGATTGATTGTATGACTCTTTATTGTACAAAAAACAATATACAGGACAACAGCTTGAATGTACAAAGGCGAACTTATCCCCGAGGGGATAAGTATAAAAAATATGCCGACTTATACATTAACTTTGGGGAAAAAATTATATGTAACTAGCTTCTGCCCGCGGCTTCGCACGCGTTAAATTCGGGCTAACAAAGAAGAGATTTCGGAATTATTATTAGGAAGCGCCCGC
>BHDV01029720.1:29611-70730 GCA_005406045.1 Adoxophyes honmai
CAATTTTTTTTAAACTAGGTACTAAATAGTACATTTTAAGTACATTTTTTTAGTATAATCATTTTATATATTTGTGAAGGTACACCCGCCATTCTGACTCTCACTATCGTTTTCAAACTATTTATTTATGTAAACTTACATGATATAGGTTCAATTTTTTAAATTTAATTTAAACAATATCCCTCCTTGGCAGTCAGGTAAAACGAGCAGAAATAAAAATAAAATAGTTATCCTTGTTGCGCTTAAAGAAGTTTTTAAAAGAAATCAAGACGAGAAATGATAAAACGATAATAAATAAAATAACAGACTTTTTTCTATAAAAAAGTGAAGGAAATACTGTTAATTATTTGGCTCAACATTTGTACCTCGAGTTTCTTAGCAGCGCTTTGTTCAAAATGTTTCAGTATTTTGAACTGTGTGTTTTGCTGCTTGATAATTGAATTAACACCACGTTTAACAAGTGAACTGAAGTTTATGAACTGTAAATACTACGGCTAAACTTTTGAGCATTAAAAACATCCACATATCAGTTTTTTGTTCGATACAACTTATTTAATAGCACTAGTACTCCATTTCAATACATCAGTCCTTTTCATAAGTCATAAAATGGATCGAGACAAATGGTGTTTTTTATACCTAAGTAATCACCATCTTTGCATTGATAAAAAAAAAATGCTAACTAATCTCCGATACCTGACCGTTAACTTTAAAAGAAACACTCGCATCACTCCTTTTGCCCCTTTTGGGATGAAAAAAGGTATAGTAAATCACCATAAGGCATATACCCACAATATAAGGCACCACAGTAAATATCAGTACTGGCAAAAATATCACAGAGCGTCTCATGTCGTCCGGTATAAAAATAAACCATAAGACCCCACACGCTACATTCTGGAAGAAACATATAGTGTAATAAATGGCATAGCGATATCTAGTCCTGCCTTCTATTGGGAGAATATACGTGAATAAATAGACAGCGCCAAGTGCCAAAGAGAATGACAGCTCGGCCATCTTGTTGTGCGCACAAAATGGCGACCTGTCAAACAGCTGGAGCCACGTCGTCATGATGATTATGTGAACAGCGCATGCGAGGATCGTCCAGTAGGGGAAGAGATACGCGATCGCGGATATTGACATAACTCTGCTCACTGGAAATAGAAAAATATTAGGTCATTTTGGCATACAATCAATCTGACAGGAATACAAAATATTCAATAGCTAATTTGGTTACGATTAATCGAATTTCAGAGGAGAAAACAATCAAGAGAGGCTTCCTAAAGGGATTTCTACTCGAAGCTGCAGTTCTCTTAATTTTGGGAACAATAGGTGATGATCGCTCTAGCTCAGTGGTTCCCAAACTATATGTAATGACCCGGTATCGGGTCATCAAAATAAAATACCAGGTTGCAATATGCCCGTTTTTATTATTAACAAAATTATTGTACCGTGTGTAAGTGTATCAAGTGTATTATTATCATGTACGAATATATGTGAGTAACTTAACAGATCCAACTTGGCTTTTAAAACTATTAAATAACAAAGCGCCCATAGACCCGATGTTCCGGCTGGCTGCTTGCAGTGTCGGTTTTAACACTACCAGCACCCTGGGAGGCGAGATTTCTATGGCGCCCACAACTAAGAGCGATAGGCTACAAAGGGTTCAAATGGCGCCCCTCTAAGCACTGATTAAATTTCAAATTTAGCTACTTGTTAAATGTTAAAGTATTGTAATGTGGTAATAAATACAAATATTGAGATTCTTGATTAATGTGATACGCCTTTCTTCCATGATTTGGCATTTGATATTTAAAAAAGTGGCCGTATAGGCCGATTACCGAATAGTAGCCGAATATTCGTGGCATGTCTAGTCTGTAGTATCTACCTCACACCCACTACCCTCTTACCCAAGTACGTTCGCGCACGAAGTAGTCGTACAGAAAAGATCTTCAGGAGTACTTACAAGTGACCAGGAAATGCCACAGAGTTTGCAGCACGGTGCCAGTCCAGCTCATGTTCTCCTTTTCTTGCTGGGCGAAGCGCACGGCCCTTTGGTAGGCGGCGAGGCACCAGCCCATGCCAATCAGGGACGAGCTGATTGACAGGATCTGATGGACTGGAAGGTAATACCGTCAGAATTATATATTTTGTAGGGTAATAGACACGTTTTTTTTATAGAGAAATAAAACGGATCTACTCGGGTTTCTATATCGAAATTAGCTCGACAAGTTTCGAGCCAATTTGTGACTCATCATCTGGAGTTACGCGCCATGGCGGCGGACAGACGCATACAGATGCGCAGTGCAAGCTAATCTCGATATAACAACGTGAGTAGATCCGTTTTATTTCACTATAAGCGAGTCTCACGTTAGTTTTACATTTTTTTAGGCTACAGGGCCGTTACTTGACTGTCCAGTCAGCTATGTAGGCCTCTTTTTAGAAATGTTATAATCTTATAGCATGAAGTTTCTATAATTTAAAGACATAATAACCGCCAGTAGTCAATGTTATTATTTTTATATATACATAACATACATCACCAAAATAGAGGCGTTATTCTAAACCCGGAAACTATACACTTTATTTTAATAGTTTTTTGTGTTAAACAGTGTTAAATGTGGCTAAGAATCGGGAAATAGTAATGGTTTTTTTTATAACGTTTCTTGTAATAATAGCCCGAGCAGGCAGACGTCACAATGAATAAAAACATAAGCAGAGGGATTAGGATAGACTTCTCAGTAAATAGTGATATATATACATGTCTATGATTAGATAGTATGATTATATTGATTAATTGATATGAAACGAAATTTAATAACGAAAGAAAGAACAATTCTGAAGTGGCTTAACATCATATCTACACTTAACATCTTATACTAGGAACTCGGAACTGTCTTCATATCAAATTGAACTGTTTAGTTACTTGTTTTACGATTTAGTTAGCGGGACGTAAATGTAACGCGGCCAAAACGTCGAAGTACAGTTCCCGGCATCAAAAACGGCAAGATTTAAAGTAGTGAAGGTAAGTTTTTACTCCCACTACTTAAAACCTTGCCAAGTTAGTTAGCTAGACAAAGTCGTGCCAAGTCTAAGGTTCCTTACTGCGCTTTCTTTATAATACGTAATGTTGTGTGACTTGGCCATTGAAGGGTACACATTTACACAAGGGTACAAAACTAGGTGCTCAACGATACCATTGGACCAATCTGTCTAGAGCAGTGTTTCCCAAACTTGGGTCTGCCGTGGCCCGGTAATTTTCGCACTGCCTCTTCATGGCCCACTTAACACTTTTAAACCCAGGCTACCTTTACATAAAATAATTATCATACATTTATTTAATTTTAAAAACGGGAATGTCGCGACCCGGTATTTTATTTAGATGGCCCGGTACCGGGTCGCGACCCGCTAAACGCTGGTCTAGAGCAAAATGGTACTCAAAGCTACCTAGTTCGGAACTCACCCCGGAACTCTCCCCTCAGAGCAAAGAGTAGGCTGGTCTGCAACACCTGTTGAGGAGCGGCCTCCAGGAAGCATTCGAAGATCCTCAGCAGAGCTGCGTCAGCGTCTTCCTTCAGCATCAGCTTGTAATAATGGCGCTGGGAGGCGTGGTCGCGCTTGGTTTCTGCCTGACGGGACTTTATTGCGTAGCTAAAGGACAAAGATTTTTTTTATAATTTCACTTTGTGTTAAGCGGCAACTAGGCACATTAGAGTCGGTCACCGCAATATACAGAAGACGGCAGACGAGTGCATTCGACTAACTGCAGTAGTAACAGCCTGGTTATAGGTTATAGGTGACAGCGGTCGGGAAACAGTCTGGTGTAAGGGAATACGCTAGCTGACGCGGACGCCCGCGGGTCCCGCTCCGGACACCCGCCGCGGGCCAGCGAGTCCGAATTTTCATTGTCCAGACACGTTTAGTTACTAAAATACTCGCAACTCGACTAAAATACCAGCCTAGTTCGAAATAGGCGTTAATGCTACCAAATTACCAATATAATGGATAGTCCGTGAGCACTTGTGCGCACGGAGCGGACGTCCGTCGCACGCGACTGCGCCAGTTAGCGGTGTTCATACAATTACTTATTAGACGGGCGTCCGTTACGGGTAATCCGCGTCAGCTAGCGTAAGCCTTAATAATTAATTAAAGCAAGCAAAATTGATCTTGTAATCAGTCTCCATCATAGTTAGGTCCCTATACGTTGTCGGTTTAGGTAGTTAAATCAATGTAAACAATCTTGACGTGTCTTTTTATTTAAACGTACACTTTATAAATCGAAATCTTTACATTTTACAATTTTGGTATGATAAAAACATTTACTTTCATGATTGAATTGTTATAGTGTAACGATTTTCATTTTTAGACTGTGTATTTCAATAAAAAGACATGTCAAAATTGTTTATATTGTTTTAACTACCTAAACCGACAACGTATAAGTATTTCTCAAATATGGGTCATGGAAGTTATTAAAATTGTCTGAAAAATTGGGATCAAATTTTTTCTTCATCTTGTATCGGGAGTGCACAGGATTCTGAGTATGTATAAAAAAGTATTTACTTTAAATTGAGGAAACCTTACTTACATAAGAGCATCTATGAATCGGAGTATCGGAGCCATTTGCAGCACAAGAATGAATATCCGGAGCCAGTGACGTTTCGTCACTTCATTAGTCACAGAAACTTGTTGCTTGTCTTGGGCGTACCTGAAAAAAAACGTAGGTATAGTCAAACCAATTGATATTTGACCCACTGCAGAACATTGTCACAATAAACGTAATAAAGTATTCCTATGTCGAACAATACAATCATCAATGGCCTCTTACGTCTGTAACAGACGCTTTAAACAGTGTTTGAAAAGCACTTGTACAATACAATACCACTATGACATTAACCTTTTGAACGCCAAGGCGCGAAGTGAAACGCTGTGCTCCTAACGCCAAAGACGTGAGTCGGCTCAGATAATGCTTGTTTTTTTTTTCGAATTAGGTATAAAATAACTTACACTACCTATAAATAAAGTAAACCTAGAAAAAATGTAGCAGCGTTTTATATTTCAGTTCTTTCGCAATAACTTCGACGCGCCATTTAACGTCGTGGCGTCACGGGCACTGACTTGCGATGACGTGATATGGCGTCTTTGGCGGTCAAAAGGTTAACTGTAAATAGGTTCATTTAACATACATACGTCACGCCCGTATACCTAATTGGGATAGGCAGAGCACACGAAACACTACATAGACAAGAACTTGACTATTTTAGGTATGAAACCTTCTAGCAAGTCACTTCTAGCTTGTTTATTAGGTTTCAAGTTCAGACATACAACAGAAGCAGGTTGCAGCCTATCACCTAAAATATACATACGTACAAACACGCCTATGTTCCCAAATGGGGTAGTCAGAGTTCACGAACTGTGACATAGACAAAACCATGATTATGACTATTTCATGCTTTGCAGCCGCTTCTAGCATAATTTTAGGTTTGAAAACAGTGACAGGTTGCTAGCCTGTCGCCTAAAGCATACCTAAACCTATTTCCATAGTCCCTCTCACAACAACCATGAAGGAAACCTGAAACCTGACACCACATCACATCATTTTAAATTGACAGTTGAATCTCCGTATTTGTACAAAATCAGAGAGCAGCATTTCCCAAACATTGTTCTACCAAGGCCTGGTATTTTCACACTGCCTCTTTGAGATGCCCTTATACTTTTAAATTCAAGCTGTAATTAGTTTAAGTAATCATAACACCACCTTTCTTAATAGTAAAAATGGGCCTGATGGAACCTGGTATTTTATTTTGATGACCCGATACCAGGTCATGACTCGTCTGATAGGAACTGCTACAAAAGATCAATAAAAATAGGTATTTCTCAAAAATAATAATTATATGTTGTCGGTTTAGGTAGTTAAATCAATGTAAACAATCTTGATGTGTCTTTTTATTTAAACATACACTTTATAAATCGAAATTTTTACATTTTACAATTTTGGTATGAAAAAATCATTTACTTTCATGATTGAATTGTATAGTGTAACGATTTTCATTTTTAGACTGTGTATTTCAATAAAAAGACATGTCAAGATTGTTTATATTGTTTTAACTACCTAAACCGACAACGTATAGTACTGTGTAAGTTATTGTTACATTCAACTACCATTGTTTATGACAACCAATAAGATAAATTTGTTACATAAATTCAGCTTCATATGTCTGCTGTTCTTAAAAAAACAGGAACTATCCGAGGCCAACAGTCTATTAGAAGAAGGAAAACAGACATAGTTTAGCTATTTTCCTGTGTCGCAGTGACATTATGACATTGTGTGTAATACATTATTTTTTACATACAATTTTTTTTAAGTTTTTCAATATTTTAAGTAACATGCCATAAATTATGCAAATATATTGGAGCAGTTTATAAAACAACATAATAACTATGAAATGTACTAATAACAGTAGTAGCAAACTTTGATTTGATTAGAATCTTATCATGTCTGACAATACAAGGTAATGTTAAAAATATTTATGCAGATAATATTCAGGGTCATCTATCAAATTCATCAAGCATTTTACTTGCCATGTGGTGCCGGGTTAGAATAGCTCCTCCCCATTTCTTGCCGTGGGTGCCATAAGAGTCGACTCTGGGAAAGGGTTAGTGTATTGTGGGCAATGGGCTAGCGACCTGTCACTGCAATATCACATTTAACCATCTGGTTACCCTGAAATTGCTAAACGTGGTACTGGATTTTTGAATTCACGTGCTCCGCCTACCCCTTTTGGGGGTGAGAATATGTATGCCTGTATGTATGTATTTCACTGAAAAAACTCATCATAATTCATGTCCACATCACATAACTATTTTTCCCATGAATCTTCCTAGATAAAAAGGACTACACAATCCTATATAATATTTAGATTAGTGTTAAATTAAGAGCCATTTATGTATGTAACAATTTCTATATTTTGGAGCCAGAGTTAGTAAGTTTAGGTATTTTAGGTATACAGTTACATACAATTATTACAATAGTGAGTAGCAACCAATGACTGTTGTTAAGGTGAAGTAAATTTTCGTTCGTTGCTATCCTATCCTACTAAAATTAATGAAATAATAGCATAAAATAATTTTTCCTCTATTTTTGTAAAATCTGACCTCTTACCAATGGTGAAAAGACTAATTTTCTTAAATTACGAAACCAAAATAAACAGTGTACTTACATTCGAATTGAGACCGCGGTGTTCACAAACGCTGGGAGAAGTATGAAGGCCAGTGTCCATCCGAACTCCACCATCCTTTGAGCCATTGAATACCTCACCGCCACGTTAATATCTAGCCCCAAGTCCACAAAATGACCCACAATCGCCACCACATACATAACAATGTCGAAGTTTGTTATTGTTATATTGTCAGGCATACGGTCGGTTTCGTCGTACGAATTTCCATTTTGAAGGATCTCGCGCATTGCTTTCGGCATTTTGACGAGCACGGCTATAGTTGGTGCGTAATTCTCAAAACACTTTCACGTTGTATTTTTATCAACAATAACATGATATAAAAGCCCGCGCTAAGCCGAATTAGCCGAAAACTACCTTTATCGCGTCGCGAACGCCTCGCGCACGCGCGCCATGCGTCAAACAAAGCAAACAAATAAGGGTGCGTTCCGGTAGGCGCCCACAACGATTGTGTCGCCCACTTCAGCGTTCCGGTTGGCGCCCGTGGTCGTTGCGAGCGAATCGTTTGACGTGACAGATGACGTCATTGCTCGCGACCACGTCGCGCCCACTTCGCCCGCAAAATGTAGGTGGGTCGGCGTGGGCTTTCAGTTAAACGTCACCTGTCACGTGACACATGTCATCAGATTTTGATGAATTTTCCGAATCTCATTCGTTTTGCGAAAAATGCTACCATAAATTAACGGGAATCCCTGTTTAATTAAATTTTGCTCCAATTCATGCGAAATATTTACTAGCAACCCCCAAACCTGTACGTTTTCTCTATGCCGCCATATTGGAAGCTCACGGCGCTCAAATTTTGTGTTCCACTTGAAACACTCGCCCACAACGCCCGCGGCGTTTTTTCCCAAGTGGAATGGTAGATTCTGCGGTCGTGGGCGAGAGCGTTGTGGGCCCCAGGTGGAACGCACCCTAAGAATATTAGAATAAGTTGTGACGTTGACACTTGACAGATCGAGTTTTTAATTATTTTTTAATGGATGCAAGGATTATAAAGCCATTTAAGTAGACGCAAAAAAACACATTTTCATAATACTGGTTTTATTATTCCATATTTATGAACAAGGTATCAAAACATTAATTCGACTTAACAATCTTAATATTAACTTAACAATAGATACCTCCTAAACTGAAGGTATTCAATACTAGGTAATAATAATAGTAACTGAAGGCTAAGCGATAGTATCATCAGCCCCGGATCTACGATTTTTGCGAACCGGGGCAAATTTTTTCGAACCGGGTCAAGAACTTGATATAGCGCCCCCTCTCGTGAGCGTTTGATTAACACTAATGTATAATAGGTGGCATTTTGGCGCCCCCTGAAACTGCCGCCCGGGGCAGGTGCCCCGGTTGCCCCCCCCTAGATCCGGGGCTGAGTATCATCTATTTCCACTGTGAAATACACTAATAAGACTGTTGCTTAGAGAGAAAATATTGTATTATTTATTCTTCATAGAAAACTTGGCAATAACTTGAAGCCAGGGCAGTACTTTCTAGCCCACATCAGAACTCCTCGATAATACATTAACATTAGGTTCATAGCATAGCAAAGCCTTTCTACGACAGGATTGTACATACCTATCGCAGGCTAAAACCAGACTTGCAATGTATAGTACAGTTTGTAATGACCTGTAATGATTCCCTAACAATTTTCAAAAAAAAAACTTGACCTCGACTTTCTAACAAAATACTATGACGTCTAGATAAAAGCAAAACTTTAGTGCACAGACTTGATAATATCCTTCGACGTAAAATTTGGATCAAAAAGCGTCAATAGTAATGGTTCTTGTAACGTTTGCCTCGGAGGATTTAAACTGAAATGGAAGGAGAGAAGAAAATTTATTTACTTAAAAAGTTAGCGTTCCTAATCAAAAGGAAGATTTAGTTAAAAGATGTTCCTTCGCCTTTAAACTATAGTCACAACGCTAAACCGACATGTACTCGTAGTTACAATTGCCAAACCCTACGTATTCATCTAGCCCTGTGGCTAGATGGGATAGTACACTTCTTATTTTAAAAGTAATTGTATGTAGGTACACAGTGGAATACAGAATAATACTTACTTTTCTTTTAATAAATAAGTTAAAGGTCTCCACTTTTTCAGGAACCGTGTTTCATTGTTTCTCCACTTGTCTTTCATGAGATCATCGATGGAAGCATTGACCATCTATAAAAATATTGTTATTAAACAGCACGATTTTATAAAAGTTTTCTGCTGACAGTACTTTTTGTTCACTATTTTTGATGTAGGTTTACCGAATACCGATGTACCATCGCGACCAGGGATTGTTGAGCCACTTATTACCTATGTTTGTAACTTGGTCGTATAATACTAACACACATCACTCACTATACTCATCATCACTATAGTCGATCACATCGGTCATTGATTACACGTCTAAATTGCGAACAGTCGCAAGTGTCTCAACAATCCCGGTTCGTGACTGTACATTTACCGGTTAACGTAAGCATAACCAATATCTTGCAATATTAGACTGAAACAATTGGGTAGTTGTCTAGGTAAAACTATTCAGTCCGTCAAATAGGTTGCCAAAAAATATTATACAAGTGTCTTTTATTTCATCTGACAAATAAAAAATTACGAGAATACAGAGCTTAGAAGTTCCGGGTGACGTCACTAGGTGATACAATTTTTACCAAGGCCTGACGTCACAAGCCCCCAATCCCATCATTAAACTACCGATTTATACCTTTGTCGATGTTTAGTTACACGATTATCCAAAAAAACACGTGTCTCTCATTTTTCTATGATCTAAGTATAAAAAAAACTTTTAAACGGGTCGGGTTCGTAAGGACTAGATTGCGTAACGACTCTTTAAGTAAAACGTCTTGGTTGCATAAGGTCATGTTAGCGAAATGTCTAATTGTAAAAACGTCTTAATAATAGAATGCCCGGGTTTAAGGATGGACTTAGTTCTATTACGTCTTGTTTGAATAACGCCCTAATATCAAAATGTTGCAATAGCAAAACGACTAGGTAGGCATATCGTCAAATATTAATAACGTCTAAATGGCATAACCACTAGATGGACCATCTAAGATGGTTGAATGACAAGAAAAACTCAGACATAGTTTGTGAAGGAACTCTTTTATAAAGAATAATTCCATAGTCGAGTAGCTGACCATGACGTTTTGCTACTAAGATCATATCGCTCCTTCGGTGAAATAAGGGCACAATTGTTGAAAAATCCAAAAATTACTTAAGTATATACACAAACGTAGAGGAAAAATTTTGGAACATTTGTGTATACTTAACTCATTTTTTGGATTTTTCAACAACTGTGCCCTTGTTCCACCGAAGGTGCGATATGCTATCCAGACACTTTTCCTTATGCGTTGTTTTACAATCAAGACTTATTAATAACTTGGACGTTAACTCTATTAGTCGTTTTGCAACTTCGGACGTTACGCTATAGTTGTCGATCTAACAGTTTAGACATTCTAATCACTAGGGCATTCTGCAAAAAAGACGTTGTGCTTAACAAGACCTTATGCAACTAAGACGTTTTACTTATAGAGTCTTTATGCAATCTAGTCCTTACGAACCCGACCCCCTTAAACTTATAACTAACGAACAAATTAAAATGGTATATTTTTAATCCAGTAGACCTTCCCATTACGTCGTACTTGTTGTTGTTAAAATTATCGTATTTAACTTAAACTGTGCTGTTTAAAGTTTAATCAGGCAATACACGTGGACGTAAAGACCGATCAGAATGGTTGTAGACTTGCCTTCAAATATCCACAGTTGTCCGTGTAAGCGTTGACCAGCAATTGTTCGAAGATGTTTGGGACAAAGTCGTTCAGACAGCTCTGCACATTGTAGATAGAAGTATTCATATCTTGTGCGTGCTGCCGAGTTTTGATTGACACAATAGCCACGAGACTTTCTTGCATAGTTTCATTGAAACTGAAAAGATATTGACATGTAGCGACTCTACCGCCATCTGTCGTCCAGTAGTGGAACATCTTCCACAAACCTCATCAAGTGTTAGAAGTTCTGGAGATCGGTTGCATAAATACAACTTCCAACGTTCTCTCAACCTCACTATAGGACCTCACTATAGGAGTATTTCCCACAGTGGCGATCATCGACTTTAGACATCAAAGGCAATCTTCCGCGACCTATACCATAACAACGGCGTAGTCTCAAAAGCAAGCCAGTCTAAAGCACTGTGCACCATTAGTAACTTGCTATCTTATCCTTGAACAATTTACACCCAATCACCTAATCCCAAATTAAGCAATTTAATAGCACAGGTGCTTTGAGTACTAGACAACGGATAAACTGACTTAAAAGTAGATAGAAATCCAAGACTCTTAAACAAAATTCGTATTCATCATAGTGTGATCATCGGGTAGTTTTGCCTGGAAAGATTTCCGGGAGTTTTGAAAATTGGTAATATTATAGATTTTAATGTGGTATTCCTGAATTTCTACTTTGCCACCTCGTATCTTTGCCGCTAACGCCGCCATATTGGAAAAATGGCGCGTAAAATTAGTTTTTTGACAATATCTCTTGTCTGACTCATTTTACAATAAAACAGTGTACTACACAATAAAACTAGAGGCAATTTCCTACAATTTATGTCTTAGTGTTTATTTCATAAAGTCAATAGTTTTGGCGTACGAGCGCCACAAAGTGTACTCCAACACTACTCAACGAAAAACTCAGCTTGTCTTTTGTCATTCAATAGAGGTTTTGACAGCCGTATCTTATGGAGCTATAAATATCTAAGGGCTAATTCATTAACAATATGTGAGAAACCATCGCTTTACCGACTTCAGTGCTCGTGTAATGAACGAAATAGGTACTTCTATTTTGCTCGCAAAAAAGCGTGAGACGTATGAAATTTTGCTGCGCTTGCGTCTTTTTTGAGCTAAAGTAGAGGCCATTTTATCAAAAACGCGTAAGATGTCTAAAATCCTACGATGCTTACTGTTTTTTCGAGTCGATAAAGTTTGTATAGGATAACAATATTTTCGATATTTTTAATACTTTCTCACCGTATAAATTTTCCCTGAACTTCAACAAACATTTAAAAAAAAGAATTGGCCAAATTGGTCCAGGCGTTTTTGAGTTATGCGCTTACCAACACAATTTGCGAAGTGTACTTTGCGGCGCTCGTACGCCAAAACTATTGACTTTATTAAATAAACACTAAGACATGAATTGTAGGCAATTGCCTCTAGTTTTATTTTGTAATATACTTTTTTATCGTAAAATGAGCCAGACAGGAGATATTGTCAAAAAACTGCTTTTATGCGCCATTTTTCCAATATGGCGGCGTTAGCGGCAAAGATACGAGGTGGCAAAGTTGAAATTCAGAAAGAGCACGTCAAAATCTATAATATTACCAATTTTCAAAACTCCCGGAAAACTTTCCAGGCAACCCCTTTAATTCGCCTGTAAATACTGGATCATCATAGAAACATCTGCCCCAACCGGGAATCAAAACCGTAACCTTACGCTTCACAGTCAGGTTCTCTTAGCTACTGGGCTATCTGGGCGTCAATTATTTGCTACCGTTTTGCCACATCTATTGTGAAGTATGACGATGAAAGACAAATAAATAAATCGTTTCTTACAGAACAGCTTGGTGCAGTATACAATGAGCTACAGCGACTTCATCAGGTAGTTGATTGGTGCACTTATTTACAGTGTCAAAATTTCTGACATCTTCGAAATTGATGATGATGTCGTGAAACTGGCTTCTGATCTGTTCTAGCTTTTCTAATGGCTCCATGAGACAGTGTTCCGTAATGTCTAACATCTAGAACAAACATTAAAGACTCGTTCAGTTAAAAAATCTGTTGATCATTTTAACTGTAGAAAAAATAAGTGGTGAGTAATAATATGTATTTCGAAGAACGGATAACACACATTTTGGAGTACCTTTTTTGCAATTTTTTTACTTTTGGATGTTGCTGATATTATATCTGTACGTTCATTAGTCCGAAACTAACATTAGGTACCTACCTATCTACTTAATTTGAAACGGAGTAGCTACCTAATCCGTTTACTATAAACTAACATTTCATGAGGAAATGTCACCTTTACTTCTTGTTTCTTGTTCAAGAATGATTCATTTTGCACTAGAAATAAATTGCGCGTACCTTGTTATGGATATATTTCAAATAAATATAATGTTTTGTTTTGAATGTGTACTGATTTGGTTCCTTAATTCGCATTATCTATTACGACAAGGCGGATGGTAATGAAGTTGGCTGAGTTTTAGTGAAAAGGGCGATTAAACTTATTATATGGAGTACTAATTTCACAAACAGAGTTAGATATGTCTGTTTTTTATTCAGATTCATAATTAAGTAAAAGTACATACATAAAAACATTTTCATTGGAATCGCAGCATTAGCTGTGACTGTTTGGTGTTTGCTTTGAAGTAGCCACCTTCGCTTATGCGTGTTCACAATTACTACCAAGTAATTAAAATCTTACGTTTATTGCAGCATTGGATATGATGCAATACTTAGCTACACAAAACTAAGCAGAAAAATCTACAAGTTGAAATGTATTTTATGGGATTTGTAAATAAATTTTGAATTATTGTAACAAGATACTATCCAAATAAAACGATTTATTTATGATATTGAAAAATCTAGCAAAATATAACGAAGGCAGGAGCTAGGTCTACTGGTTAATAAAAAATGTATTACTTATACATAATGTTTGTGTCTCACCTCTTCCATGGATATCATGTAATTTGTAAAATCTTGAAAATATTTTATCTTGTAAAATTTCACGATTGCACTTCGTAACTCCCGCGCCATCTCGCTGTTCATAATCTGAACAAGATCTAAAAATATGTTGATAGCGTCTACTGAATTTTCTTTTAATGTGTTGTAGCCATTTCTGCCCAGTTCAAAAAGGTTTTTTGCCACAGTATACGCCTCAGATACTAAGAAATATTTCTTTTCTATGTCTTTTATTTTTATTGATGAGCACTGAAAGAAAGTCAAAATTATAATTTATAAAATGTGCTATATGTTTTCTAAAGATTTGTATTCAAGTTAAAATCTAATTAAGTCAACATACGAACCTTAACAAGCAGCACGCATAGAATTGTAGTAAAAAAGTAACACAGTTTTTTAAAACCCATCACTATCTATCTATCTATTACTAAAATTAATCTATTAATAAAAATTAGCTGACAATTATAAAAATGTTACCTAAGCATGTTAAAGGAAGCCAATAAAAAGAATTAGATTACAGATATAATAACAAATTATATTTTTAATGCGTCTACTTGAACTTTTAGAAAAGATAGAACAAAAATGGCGCGTAAATCGCGTAAGTACTTTGAAAACTTAAGAAATTCTTAATTTTTATAAACGACTTTCCAAGTGTAGAGTTTTCATAGGAATACTAGACTCACGCACTCCAAATAGTGAAACGTATGTAAGTAGGTACGTAATAAAACTACTTTTCAATTAATTTCACGTCATCCATAGCCGTAAGTTAACCAATGTTACGCGCGAACGAAAAACTGTACCTGTGGAGCACATGTTCAAACATGCTTTGAATTTTATCAACTGAAAACCATACATTTATCTCATTTACCTATTGTATTATTGCATAATCATAACTCATAACGCACAGTCAAGGAATTTATTTCCCACTTGGTACCTGCTATTTTTTTTTGTTTTCTTTAAAGTTTTATGTGAAAAATTCCTTCAATGAACCTTCACTTAATGGGTACCTACACCTACATGGTACCTACCCATTATACATAAAACAGGAAACCTACGTAGATTTATTCTTTTCACTTTAAACTACCTAACTGTGGTCGGCAAAAGAATTTGCTAGATTTTTTTGGGTGAAATCGGAAATACCATGGAAAACGTGTTGCTGTGAGTTCTGATCTAGCGTCCGTCACTACCATAGGTGATCCTGATCAGTTCCACAATGTTTTAATTAGCAGGCTTTGGCAGGACAGCTTGTCATCATAACATTTACTGTTGAAAGGTTCATAGTAGCTAAGTAATCACTTTCTTTGTCTGTGTGAGGTAACATGGTTAGCACGGACTTTTTTATCCCATTCCGCGACCCACAAAGTATCAATAGGTAAGAGTATAAAATAGTAATGGAGTGATAATTTTACTAAACTATTGGTATCACTTGTTCTCTTTATTCTTAAAGAAAAAACAGTATCTTCCTAATCGAGAAAACCTAAACTTATATTTACTTACTTCAAATTGTATTAAAAGTGGCTACAAAACAAACTAAGAGCCGGAGTAAAAAAGACTGTGCAATTATTTTCAGATTTTCGTTTTTTTTTTACCTACTCGAAAATTCCGGGAAATAATTTTACAGGGGTATTCAGCCGCGTGTGCCTGACCACGGTTTAAAATATTTATGGTCAATTTCCGACCACTTTGTTTAAAAATATTATTATGTTAACAGGGAAAAAATAACAAAAAGCAAAAGAATTTCAATAAATTTATTTCATAATTTCCTTATATTAACATTGTTACATTTATTTGTATTGTCGATATAGTATGCAAGATCATTCAGATCATTGTATTATGCTGTTTTTTTTTGTTTAGGTAAATAGTGTTCCTTCGAACTTTAATTATTATAGTTATTTACTACATGAAACAGGAGCATACATATATCTTTTTATACAATGTTATTGCATATGTTTTCGTTACGTTTTATTTTGTAATAAAAATAATTAGAAGTATTTCAAATTCTGGCAATATAGTGCCATAATCGGCCTATTATCATATTAGGGTCTCGCTGATTGGTCAGGTGGCTAGGATTGGCCATATCGGACTGAATGATTGACGATCCCGTAGGTGTGCAATACATTTAAGTTCACCTGGTGCACATCAGCACACAACAGTGGGAAATGTTGCTTCAACAACTACTCACTGACACTGAATAGTGTATACTAATATAATTTTGAGTTTTAAAATGTGATAGAAACAATGAAGCGTATAATAATAATAAATATGCATTTTAGTATCATAATAATAATAACATGTTGACCTTATCAATATTGGTAGTGTTATAAAATTGAAGCTACTTGAGTACAAATACACAACACTTTTGAGCTCCGTGATATATCTGTAACAAATACAATATACATATTTACATGAATAACCAATACATTAAAGAAATTAACATTATGACTGTACTCCCAAAGGGTTGATGCAGAGCTCATAAAATGGTACACAGTGGAATGACGAATATAATATTTTTGTTTCATGCCACATTTAACACATTTTAAATATTTCAAATTGCACTCCATAAGAGGCAATAAAGAAATAGGTTAAGTGTCGCGACCTATGTGCGGAACGTACGGCGCCGAACGTTCACTTGAATACGCTCGCAGTGCTTTTCAAGTCGTCTATGACACCTGCTGAGCGTCATAGAAGACTTGGAACGTTCCGCAGATATGTCGCGACACTGAGGTCGCGTTACGCGACAGGCTACCAACGCATCAATGCCTAATTTAAACTCCGAATGCACTGACCATGCGGGACAGGGCGGTGCAGCGGTGGCGTAGCGGTATCAGTTGAAATGGTCTACCTATGAAAGAAGAGGCACAGCTCCTCTCCTCTCTCCTCCTGCTACTCTATCGTATAATTTCAAATGTTAAAAGTTAAAACTGATACTCCCATGACACCGCGGCGCGCCGTACCGCTTCCGCAGTCAATGCGTTTTGGAGCTTTGACCTAAAAAATATATGAAATAGTCTTGATTTTGCCTTGTGCTCTGCCTACCTCATTTGGGAATACAGGCATAATGTTTGTTTATGTATATTTTATGTATCAAAAGTCCTACCGCCTTACCAAATTCAGTCCTTATGCAGGAACTTATTAAAAGCTCCATATGAGGTCTCCAGGTCAAACACCAGCTGCCTCACTTGAGATTCTGACAGCTCATCCGATGCTGACATTTCTGACAGTGTATCCAACCACTCTTGAACCTGCAGATAAAATAAGGCTTTAAAAAATAGGGCATAAGCTAGGATTTTCATTTAATTATTTTTATTAATTTGTAGTGACCCTAGTGCTACCTATCATTGAGTAGTAGAACATCTACAAACACCACCTATGTTATCAAGTGTCAAAAACTTTGCTGGCATTTTAACATGGTTTGTGATGCCCCTTTAAGTGAATTAAGAAGCAGTAAGCTACGCCACAAGCCACAGAACCAATTTTAGGAATCACTGCACTATACTACAAAACCTAATTAGATTCCAATACACGTCAAAAAAAACTGCCAAAGATGGCTGAATGTCACAGTGCCACGTGTCATCATCATTGTGACGTTTCAGGGAAAACCAACCTTTGGTACAATAATTATGTTAAAATTAAATGATTTCCAAATAATATGATAAAGATCATCTCAATTTTAATAAACGTTTTATATGCATTCATCGCCTAACAAGTCATGGTTCGGTAAGATCATTTAGTCATTATGCTAACTTTAGCGAGTGCATTTGTTAATTAGCCTAATAATACTGAATTTTCACACAATAAGCCCTATGTTCTATATTCTCTATGATAACCCTTAAACGCATGGTGTAGGATGCAGCCTACATAACCAAAACATGGTTAGCTTTTGATATCTAAGCGAACTCCTTTTCTATTGATTGTCGGTGACACATGTTCGCAAAAGTAAAGATGTCATTACGACATGCGTAATGCAACAATCAATGTCATAAAAGACAAACAAACAAATTTATTACAACGTGGTTCCACAGTGGGCTAGCAATCAAATTGGTTGACTGTACGTAAAAATATGATTGTTTATTTTTCCTAAAAATGTAATCGCACATTATGTTGATTATAAATTGATACCAAATGTTGTCAATCCTTGAGTTATTGCCATTGTAATATAGACTTTTTTGCAATAAAACGATTTAATTAAATATCTTTTTTTGCGACGAGTATTTAAATAAGATTTATTTGAGAAGGAAAATTAAGTGTTGTCTTTAATATTATAAATAAAATAAACAGCTACCTATAATATTTACAGAAGTGAAAATTTGCTTATCACCAAATATGTCATTTTAATGGCAGCACTTTTTTGACGTGTATTGGAATCTAATTAGGTTTTACAGTATAGGAAAATTATAGAATTTTCTATACCTTGAGTTTCCCCTCGAAGTCCTCAGGCAGCATCATGAGCCGGTCCATGGTGTCTCGCAAGTCTCGGAGCTCCGGTTGGATCATATCCATGGCACGGAACTCCAATCGCAATTTGTCCATCAGTGTGATGAACAGCTGAAAAGGAGAATTAGTTAAAATTCATTAAAAATTGCAGACGTTAAGTGGATTTAATGCAAGTGCTGCTGACTTGCTTGGAAATACAGGCACAGGCCATATTTATGTTACATATTTCTAGGAATTTTGAACAAACATGTTTGAGATGGGATGAATGTATATAAAAATCACAGAGATACATTCTGTGCCTAGTCTGTACAGGATGCTTCACGAGGAAACCGCATAACTTCACCAGCGTATAGCTGAGGTCATAACAATTAAAAAATGTTATATGAACATAGGTCGTAATATGACTTTTTTTTTTTAACTTTTCATACAAACTCAATAAATTGATATTGGTTCACCAGTAACACAATGTTCTAGGATGAGCTGGCAACGCACAAACTTGCTGGCAGAGTCACAAAGACATTTCTTGTCAAAAATAAATAATTTTCAAGTAAAATACAGTGAAAAGATCCGTTTGCAAACATTAATTACTGGCAAACTAAGCCGAATTCAGCTTACATTATATGACATTATAGTTTCTAAATATGGCCAGGAACACGGTGGTAAAGTTATGCGGTTTCCTCCCGAAGCACCCTGTATACACAAAGTTCTATGATAAATATAGTACAGAATTTTAATTGGGATAAATGGCATTTGTCTCCCTGCTAATAAGTAATCATAGGCATGCTAGCACCAAGTCAATCAACATTCCTGAAGATCATTGCAAATTGGATTGACAGTCTTATAGTCGCTTAAAATTCAAAATTCAAAACTTTATTTATGCAAATAGGCTCCTAAAGTGCACTTTTACACTTCATTTTTGAGTCTACCAGCGATACAGAAAGACCATCATTGCCAAGAAGAATCCGCCGCAAGAAACTTGGCAGAAAGTAATTTTTTCAAAACAAAGAAAAAAATTACATAAAAACAATCATAGTGTACTTATTAGACTACTGGGCATTTAAGGTCCAAAATTGCATTTACAATTTACCATTGGTGTAACTAGTAGTGAGTGGTATAATTTTTTGTTGCAGGTCAAACTTTTGAGTGAAATTTTCTTTACAAATTACAGTTCACTGTTATTGCCACATAATACAATACTTACAGACACAATTTCAGCGATATATTTGTTAGTGTTCCCTTTATCGTCTTTGATTAGGTTCGGTTTGTTCTCCCTTATTCTCTCCAGAGCAGCTGGGCAGTCTAACTGGAAAAATAATTGTCTAAATTAAGGATATATAATAAACTTTGGTAAAGCTTGAAACATGAAAAATTAGGAAGGGTACTGTGTTCTGTGATGATACAAAACTGGTCACCACATAACAGGTTTGCCCTAGTGTGTGATCATTAAATTTTTTAAAATGTTTTTGTAAGGTTTCCTTTTAAACAAACAATTTTATTTTGTTTATTTAACTCCACAGACAGCAAATCCATCGGATTCTTTTTTTCTCTTCTCTGTGATATGAAAGAAAAAGAGCTAAACTAAACTATAAGGCAGGTCACATACATTCGGAATTTTTCCGTTCGGAATCCCGAATCGGACTTTCCGAACGCAGTCAATCCATACAAAATCAATGGACCGCCACACACATTCGGAAAAATTCCGTTCGGAATTCCGAACGGAAAGCTTACGAATGTGTGTGGCGGTCCATAGATTTTGTATGGATTGACTGCGTTCGGAAAGTCTGATTCGGGATTCCGAACGGAAAAATTCCGAATGTATGTGACCGGCCTTAACCCGTTTAGCACAGCAAAGAGTGAGTAGAGATGCGCCCACAGTAGATTATACCTGTCTCTGCTGTATTGTTCTGCCTTGGCCCGGTCATTTTCACACTACCCCTTCATGACCACTTAACACTTTTAAACCAAAGCTTCTTTTAGGTTAAATAATTCACATTTATTTAAGTACATAATAATAGGAATGTCATGACCCAGTATTTTATTTAGATGACCCAGATTGGCTTGCGACCTGGCAATGAGGAAACACTGATCTAGAGACTTAAGAAAGTGACAGGTAAGTATTTCCCATGCATGTGTTCCATCACCATACCCGGCCAGCGGGAGCAAAAATGCCTTGACAGCTTAATAGTGCGAGGACACACACTTTGGTTGATGTCGATAAAAACAACACGATGTACTGGACCACCGTTATGATATGCAGAAGTATTAATTATTGTTGTAAACAAAATTGAAACCAAGTGTTTGTATTTATTCAGTATTTTATGTATTTTTCGTAACATACAATTAGCATTTTTTCTAAAGTTTTTGGTTTTAAATTCCTTCGCCTTGACAATAAAATCCATTTCATCTAAATAAAGGACCATTAAAAATCTATTACAATGTGAAAAGTATCTGTTTACAACTGTAACTCACTCTTATCTATTACGAATATTCCCGTGAGTATGATAAATTGATTAAAATTAATAAATTGATTGAAATAGTGTATAAGCTTAAAAATAATAATTGTGCTTAATTAAATGTAGACTATTCTATCGATATCCATATGTCGATAGAATAGTCGATATTTAATTAAGCACTAAGAGCAGAAGCATTTTTGCTCTCGCCGGCCGGGGTATGTCCATCACACATGTTGCTGTGCTACACTACATCTACAGATGTAGTCACAGGACTCGAATGTTCTCTCCATCAATGGTTTGGCTTACTAGAGATAACAATGACAGTAAGTGTAGTCAGCTAAATTAGCTAAACCATCTATCTATAGATTGAATATACAGATGTGCTACAAACTTACTCTGAATTTGGTAACAAAAGACTCTATTGTCGGGAACTCGTCGCCCTGTACTTGTTTGAAGGCAACGCGATACTGCACGAGGAGGCGGCTGCACATAGCAGTGTACTCTTGGGCCCGCACACAGTCCCTCATATAGGCCTTTTCGAGATGCTGTAGTGTGCTCACTACTGCATACAATTCAGCCATGTTATCATGCCTGAAAGTAAAAGAAAAGTTTATTATCGATTTAACATGCGATACAAGTAATTTGGTACAAGACCAACATTTTAGTACCTAAGCAAAGTAAACATCGTTCGTTAATAACGAAGTTCGCGTAAAATTGGGTTCACGATTTGGTTACTCACTTTTCTCTCTCTCTAGCATTGCGATACAGCTTTACTTCTTCGTATAGTTCTGGTCTGGTGTCTGTAAAACGGATGAAGTGTTGATAAATAATGAAAACAATGATGAAAGATTTAGCTTCCAAGAAATATCATATACCTTGCATTGTGGGAGCTTTCGGGGTTCGTTAACACTAAATATAGATCAAATTTTACGGGTATTATGCCACTATGCTATTTGTTTGAAAAATCAATAAGAAAACACTTCACAATTATTATTTTTAAATCAATGACAAAACTCTCACAACCCTTGTCCACTTTTCCTTATCATGTTTGACATTTGTGACTAATAAGAATGAGTGAGTAATGAAATGAATGATATGAACGAAATGATTGTGATGTTGGGACCGGTTTGCGTTTCGTTTTTGATTGTCATCTTAAATTTCGGAAAATTGAGAATGAGGTCGGTTGGTTTGGATTACATTCGAGAACAAGAAATATTTTAATAAACATGATTTTAAATATTTGATATCTGAGATCTAACATTTTTTCGTTTTCTTTTTCTCTAACATAGCGGTAGCTTTTAAATAGGGTGACGTAATTTTCCAATATGGCGGATGACGCGCGCAGCGCACCGCACACCCTGCCGCCCGGCCCGCGACCGTAGTATCTTTCGGTACGGCAACTGCCACTCGTCGTAAACGATTTCACCTTGCTATGAATAAAATCGGTGAATAACTCTTGTACGAATTGTTCAACGAACAAACTGATTGTTGGACTTGAAAGGTGTATTGTGAAACTGAGTTTATAAAGGTGGATTCGTGGTGTGTGTTGTATTTACCAGTTCTATCTTTATTTTGTTGAAACTGAAGTGTTTACGTGCTAAAAACAGGGTATTGTGTGTAACGTAGCGGTGTTCGGGCTCCGCTCTTGCCGTTTAATGGGATCTTGTTGATTATCAGGTCAGTATTTTTGCTGTAATCATAATTATTTTGCAATAGTTCATACTTTCTAATAAGTTATAGTTTTCTTGATGAACTTCACGCTTGTAACTTCACGGATTTCCGAAGGTTTCAGCTTTTGAAAGTGTTAAAGTGGGCGAAATCTTGTAGCAAAATAGTATTATTTTATTTGTACAGTTGTAAATTGTGTTTTTCTTATTGGAATGTAAGAGGATTTGGCGCGGCGGTTATGGGCGCGGCGCCGGTTGGTCGTCCCAGTTTTCTTTGATAAGTACATCGTACACAGGTAGGTAGGTGTTTGGCACGTAGCAACTTCAGTGCTTTTATGGCAACTTTATGTCATGAAACTATTGTTAAATGAATTCTAGTATGAGTTAAGTTTTGATGATAATAGGAACCCAAAAGTTTAAAAGACCAGTGTCCTTAATTTCCACTTTCTGAAAACAGTTTTAACAAAATGTTCCCAAAAATGTGTCAATTCTCTTTTTTTTTGATAAATTCGCCTTTTGTTAATTTTGTGTTGTTCAGTTTGTGAAATACTTGGTTTTAATTGTATTTGAATAATAACTTTCAAGTTCTATCTATTCACTTACTTGCTCAAGCATTTAAAATTCATTTCTAGACGTTATTTTTATACTAGCTTTCCGCCCGCGGCTCCGCCCGCGTGGAACTCGGTTAAATTGCGGTATAAAGCACAACTATAAGAAAACTTCTCGTTTCAAACAACACACGGCGCCATCGATCTATCGTCTATCAATCGGTTATCGATTGAAATCGATCTATCATCGATCGATATCGATCTATCAAGCAAACTATATTTTTGTTTTCCCTCGGGAACATCATTTTTTTCCGGGATAAAAAGTAGCCTATGTCACTCTCCGTGCCCTAAACTATCTCTACCTAAAAAATCACGTCAATCCATCGCTCCGTTTAGCCGTGAAAGACGGACAAACAAACAAACAAACACACTTTCATATTTATATATTGGTATGGATTTTGACTCTTGATGGTTAAACAGATTTTTTTTTCAACTAATTTAATAAAGTAAACAAACTAAAAGGGTATTGGGTCTCGAATGAGGATAAGCACATGCAAATTGGTACATCTGTTTGAGACCTATGATGCCACACACAGACGCACACATATGCCACACATGCACATACATTCCATCTCCTTAATTAAAGTACATGTGTTGCAAATTATATAAATTTATCCTCTAGTTTTTGCATTAAACATGTTTAAATTTAATAATGAGTGTTTAATCTTACTGGGAAATATGTTACGACTTAACTGCAATTCAGTCTTCCAGTGACATCATCTACAACTTTGGTATTGTAATTTTAACCATTTGTAATTCCTATAATTAATGTGTTTAATTGGTTCATGTTATTTTGGTAGTATTTTTTTTAATGAAATTGATATTGTATGTGATGTGTTGAATTTCAATTATGTTCTCTTGTTTAAAAGAATTGATATTAACCCTTATCCCAACTGTTCAAACTGCAAATGAGATGTAAAAAGTAATGACAACATTCTTAAAGATCAGTACTTTATTTTGTGTTTGCTGATTCATATACCAAGTTGACCTACTAAATCATCAAATAAGGAAGCATTAAAAAATTGCTGATACCATAATATCACAACCTAAATACCAATTCCTAAACTTCCTTTCAGCCTTGTATTTATAGCTGATCTGCCAGATTGTGTGAATTTGGGTGGTCTGTTTGTTTTACTAATGGCTCTGGTATTTCAAGTAACAATGGTATTAACTGTTCATATATTTTAAGAATAGAGTGGCATCTATTTTAAAATTCCTGCTTTTACTCTGAACAATGGTCTACTTTGAAATTCCTTTTAATTATAGAATCCATTTCTTTCTAATGTGTTTTTTTTTATAATCTGAGTATAGGTTGCATTCTTCAAATTAAAGGAAAAGATTTCTAAATAAAGCTGATAAATTAATTAGAAAATGTTACATAGTAACTTAGTTTTATATGTGAAAAGTTCAAATATTTGAAGTTCTTCTATAGCACAATCACCAAGTTTTGCATCTTCAAGGCCAAAAACCGTATCATAGTCAACACACAATCCTCAATCAGCAATTGTTTTAATTGTCACTTGACTGTGTAGGTATTCTGATGTCACTCCTATTCTCTGATAAAAATCTTGAGGCAATTCTGAGCCAGTCATTTGTGTCAAAGACTAAATCATTTGTTTAACTGGTCTATTTGTGCATCATAAAGTTAATAAGCAAGATTGGAATGTATGAGTAAGTGTGTTAATATTTTTGGATATATGAGAAGTTTAAAATGACAAATTATCATGAGTTTTCCTTATGAGATGGCAGACCTATGTAAATTTGTAACAAGCAGGTAGGTCATCTACATAAAAATCACAAATGCAGTGTCATAATTTTCCCAGCCAATAAGAATGCTTTGTAATAGATAGTATCAAAGAGCTATTTAATTTATCAAAATAAAGCACCTGTTGTCTTGTTTTCTAAGATTACTCTGTCCTTGTAAGAAACAATATTTATGTTTACATAACACA
The DNA here is from genome assembly GCA_005406045.1 of Adoxophyes honmai. Classification (NCBI taxonomy): domain Eukaryota; kingdom Metazoa; phylum Arthropoda; class Insecta; order Lepidoptera; family Tortricidae; genus Adoxophyes; species Adoxophyes honmai. The sequence goes on from BHDV01029720.1 coordinate 54,684, forward strand.
AATCTTATCTCAACTAACTATGCACACGTTCACTGACGCCATTTTCCTAAGGATAAACAGCCTTATTGTGAAGTTTGTAAGAAACAGAATGGCTTTGAATGGGTTTATCTTTACTGTTCTAAATACTAAGTTTCATCAATGAATCCTATTCAAACAAACAACATAGTAAGTGTAGTGAGTCATTCAGTTTGTCTGAGTTTAAGAAGATGTTCTACTGTTTTATAAAGTATCATATTTTGTCAGATTATTAGTTATGTTCAATGTGGCGGCATGAGATATGTCGGCAGAGGGTGAGTTCATGCGCCGCTTTTTCCATGGTTTCGCTTTAGCGATGCGCGAATTTACCCCAGTACTTAAGGGAGCGTTCAAGTATTACGTAACGCAATTTTTGAAGATTTTCGACCCTCCTCTCCCCCCTATGTAACGCGCCATAACGTTTTTCTGCACCCCCCCCCCATTTCTGAACGTTACGTAACACACACGACCATTTTCACCACTGACCTATATCATAAAATTTCGCGATTTTAAGCTAAAAGTTATGTTGCAGAAAGTAAGAAACACAGCAATATGCTAAAAATTAGGGGGTACTGACAACGAAAACAAATTAAAAATGGCCCAGGTACAATAATGTCGAGGAATTCCCCGAAAAACATAAACGAAAGGTGTAGCCACCTTTGAAAAACAAAATAAAACTGACGTAGGTATACAGTTTAGGGGTTCCCCGCGAAGTCTAAATGTAAAAGGGTTGCCAACTTGGGATTTTTTTCTCTATTTTTTCCAAAAAAAATAATGTTACGTAACGCGTTGTTTGGACCCCCCCTCCCGCCATAGTAACCCATCGTAACGTTTCACGAGACCCCCCTCCCCCCAAATTGCGTTACGTAATACTTGAACGCTCCCTAAAATATTGCCAAGTTAGATGCCGGGAGCTTTACTCATTATTCTAGCTAGATTGTTGTTTTGATGTTGACTTAAACTTATGGTAATCATTTAAGTAAGTAGATGCACAACATACTCCTTAGAATGCATAAAAAAGTAATTTATTATCAATGATTATCTAAGAATTCACACATTTTTAATTTGTTCCATTCATGTCTGTTCATAGACAACAATTATTTCATTTATGGTAGTGCCATTATTTATTAATAATGATCAATATGCGATCAGTCATCCTCGTCGCCATCTAGCATTTAAAGATTCCTTGTATTGTAGCCTGGAAACGAGTTAAAGTAGATCCTTCAACAGGCCAAATGTCATTTAAAGTCTCCTCTTCCATTCCTTCGTTTCAGCTTGTTCCCAGGCCATTAAAACTTTAATGACTGCTCTATGTCTTATTTAATTTCGCCGTTCTGGATTCCAGTTGTTGGCCGACGGCGTGCGCATACGCAGTTTCGTAATCGCTAACTGTGTCACGCGCTCTAAGGTGATGCACATTACACGGAGTATAATCTTGATGGGCATTATAAAGCTATTGTCTTTATGGTTATGTGGGGAAACGTGGAAAAACGGGAAAATCCATTAGATATGTTAGCTGTTACGTGTATCAACGTTTGAGTTATGACGCTTTGGTGTGTGAGAAATGACTAATGATCACGGGAAAAGTTTGTTGGAGCAAGTAAAAATATCAAGTTTACTGATGAAAGTTGAAGTAGACAACTGTGAATCAAACACTTGTTACTATTGTCGTAATATAGATCTTTAGAAAAAATAAGGTAAATAAATCTGTTAATTTACTCATATCGCGTTTAGTAAATCTTAGTCTCGGCAACGGATAATCGATAACCTAAACTTGACTCTAAAAATGAGGAAAAAGCGGACGTTTTCCTGTTTAGGTGGGTGAAATTTATATAAATGTAGCTTTCTAAAGACGGAAGCATCAAAGCAAATGGAATATGAAAGCTTGTCAATTGTCTTTTCCAATATTACAATGATGTTCGAAGCTTAACTTGACGCTCCCATAATCCGTACCTGTGGCACATTTTGCGTTTTGACGGAAAAGGCGTTCCTTATTTAATTTTGTATGAAACTGAGTGTCAGTTGTCACTCGACAAATGTGTAATATTTAATAGCAATAATCACTTTGATAGTATAATTATCAGTCTCATTCACGCGTAATATAAGTCGTCTATTAGGTACTATAGTATTTCATGAAACCTTGGATGAGAGGGATCGAAAAAGATGAGTGACAGCTTGAACGTTTTCTATGACACACTTTGCAGTACTTTACTGTTATAGCGCGTAGAAGATTTTTTCAGTATGGTTACTATGAATGTTGTTATTATTATTAGCGTCCATAACTATGTAAGTGATAGACAATACAATAGAGGTTGAATATTTGTTTAAAATCGTCACGTTATTGATTGTTAGCTGTAAACGGATAATTATGTGAATGGTAATGTTTTCTAACGATTGTCATGCCATGGCCCCAGTGACGCTGCCGATGACAGCATTCTCAATGACCTACGCTACAAGAGTCGCATGGCGACTAAAATAATGAGTAAATAAAAAAAATAACGGAATGGTATCCGTTATGCCTCTTAATGATTACTATTGGGAAGAAAAAGCTGTCGACATAGAAAACCTTGTACAGAAAAAAGTAGGTAGTTGATTGCTGGTCTTCAGTGTACCTACTGAAATAGCCACCAAAGAAGACTTTAAGCAAGACACAGTTTACTTTGTTTGAATTACTGTTGAATCTCAACGTAATTTTGACAAAAAATATCGCCAACTCTTAAACAGGTTTCAATTCCAATCGGCTTGGGTCAGAATGCATCGAGTGTCGAATTCTCTCCGCGCCAAACCCGAAAAACAAAACCACGAAGCACCCACAAGTACTTGAATGTTTTGGAGCATTTCTTGCAAAAAACAAGTTATCAATGTTGGCAGATAGGAAAATATTTACATGATTCCGCAAGAATGGCCGCCATTTCAAAAATGCCTGAGGGAAATCCACTTACTGGAGTGCTTTTACGGTAGCTAATGAAAAATGCAAACTTACCGCAGAGCGAAAAAGTTATTTGCATTTTAACAGCTACGAAGAACTTCTGCTTAGCATAATTACATACATATTACAGTGTGTTACGACCGTTGGGCTAGGTTAAGTCTGCTGTTAAGTTTACTGCAAGCGCACGATCGATGTTTGATTTGAACACTTGTGGTATTTCTGCAATTAATGAAGATTAATGTTGCCTTAGTATAAGCGCTCTGTTATTTATGTATTCATAATCATGAGACTCTAGTGGGCCAATTATGTCCAGCTGTCAATATGAAAGACGTTTCCTTTTCACGTGCAGTTAATAGTTGCTAACGTATAAGGTTAACCATGGTAATTGAATTAAGTTACAAGTTCAGAAATAGGCTCCATTAGGTACGAACTTAAACGAACAGCTCGAAGCGATTGGACTTGAGCTAAACTGCTCGATTTGTATCACAAATTTCCTTATTCAGCCGTATCAAGACCTGTCGGTTAATTCGTATTTAATTGATCCTACTTTTCGAAGATTTTATTAATGTTGGCAATGCAGGGCAATGCTAATTAGAAATGTAAACAAATTCAAGAATTATTGTCTTCATTATCAAATTCTACTCTCGGTAACGTTCCGTTGTCATAATGCTTTTGATCATAGTATAGTGTCATCTGACAGTCCTGACCCCGGTTCACTACTCAGTAAAGACGATCGGTGATTTTTAATTTGTTACTTTTCGCAATAAGCCACTGTATTCAACCAAATGCATTTTGCGGTCACCGTGACGGTTTCCTTCCTTATTTTCAATTCAAGGAACCGGGAAGTTATAAAGCAGAGGAGTCTTAATATACGACAAATTTAGGACACCTACGCGCTTGCGTGGGGGCTGAGGCGGTCATAAACAATCAAGTTCACTAGAGTTATGTAGTTGTCATTTATCAAGATTTAAGCCAAGCTTGATTGTGATAAAGGTTCCAGTTGATCTGATTGTGTGAGCTTGGCCCTGAAGCGTTGAAGTACAGCTAGAACGATGAGTGTTACGATTGCGCAGCTATGAATTATGGAAGAAAAGGAACGTTTATACCCAAGCCACGAAGATTGCCGTAACGATCTTGAGATCCATCTTCATGAGATAATAATTTCAGATTGGTAACCGATATGTGCTTGAGAACTGAGAAGAGTCCAGTCTCTAAATTGTAAAAAAGGTTGCAAAGTTACGTCTTTAATACCGTTAACAATACCAGCTCTCTTTACTCCGTTCAAAGAAAGCTAGCAAATAGAGACGTCTGGCGCCAATTATGTAACTAAGTAAGTAACACATGAAAGTAAGATAATCAATCACGGTGAAACGTGTCAGTAACTTACACGAGCTCTTCGAGAGGTTGCTATAGTAACTATTTAAACGTGCGTGTTTGAGTGGTCTACCTACCGAAATAATAGAATAAATTATATGTTTAACACGCTCTTTTTGGAATGTATTTTGCCAATAGCTTAGCCATGTGAGCCTCCAAATTTTTTAACGCGAAATCGATCGGCTGAATCAATCCAAAACAATTCCCAATGAGGTTTACAAATGGTCGCGCAAGTGGTTTTAGTACAAACTAGTTTTAATGTATTTAAAACTGCACTTAAGTTTAAAAGTAATTAGATGCTGCTTAATTATCATTAGCTTTTCACAGCTAAAGCAATTTGCATAGTGAGTCACGTATGACACAATCAGTGCAAGAAGTCACCATGTTTTGTTGATAGGGGCATGACGCGACCGAGTGCGGTGGCTCTAAATATAGATACGTTACTAAATACTTTAGTTATTTACCCGTTTAAGTTGCGATAATGACCGGATGCTAAATAAACAAATGACGACATTTTTCTCAGTTATTTTGAAAAGTTTGTTTCCTGAAAATGTCTGAGAATTTTAAGTGGACGTGATTTTTAAGGTGTTTGATTTTATCTCAAAAGGACTTGAAAGTTAATGCTCCAGAAATTAATCATTCAGGACTGTTTTTTTCCTTTTTTACTGTCTTTTTCAATGCTGCAGGAATTCCATCTTTTCAATCAATGAGTCTCGCTTTAGTAGTAAGCGTTTTTTATTACTAACTGTTGCTATCCTAAAGCCATTTATTATGGACATCGCCACCATATTTAAGCAATGCATCAAAACAGTACTAAAATATTTATACAGGAAATGATCGGGTCTCAATGTCGGACCGGTAGACTAGCACTTATCGAGACGATTACCCAGTCTGGTTCGATGAACCTATCTTACATCGGCTAATTCGTGACCGTTACTTGGCTATATCTAGAAAAGAGGATGGTTTTAAAATGTCTAGGTACGTTAGGTCTACTTCACTTCTCAAATAAGAAGGAAATTACTGGCGACTGAACGAGTTATAGAATTCATTAAATCGCTCGTAGGTAAAGTGTTTTAAATTGTCCATGTCTAATGTGCTGTGTTTTGTGTATAATAGGTACTTTGTCGAAAAATAAACTTGTTTTGAAAACAACTTAAACTGAATAAAATCTTGAAGACAGGATATTCAATGCAACTTGGTTTACGGTATTACGGTCGACTTTCAATGGCGGGTGCTTAAAAAGTTGATTTAAATACTTCATCGATAAAGGCGACTGTAAAGAGAAAAATACAAACAAACGCCACCCTCCAGCAAATAAAGGGCAAAGGATGAGGGGGCTTTCGGGCACTGCGATTTTAGTCAAAGGTATTCAGTTCGCTAAGGCAATGTTTACCAACTCGGCCCTCTTTGTTTTGAAAAATATTTGGTAACTCCCCTTTCTGACGCTTTGGGCATTTTCTTACATTGATGTACCTATGTATAATTTATCATGTTATCAATAATCATAATGACGGCGTGGCGTTTTGAGACTATTGTTGTGTTCCTGAGATGTAAACTACTTGTTGAAAGTCATTCCATTTTTACATAAACAGATCATTTCTTTCTCTTGTGACGACAAACGAAAAAATTGATACAAATGATCATTGCCGAAATAAAATTGCTTCCGGCGTTACGAGGCCTCTTTAAAAAGAAAGTGAACAAAAATCGACGGAACTCCATTTCCAAAGGCCCTTCTAAAGGAAACAGAATACAATACAACACGGTAATAGTGGGAACATTTCGACAATAGTAAATCAAATGCTACAGTTAACTTTGATCTATCTGGTAACTCCAGTTACGTTCACTGCTGTTAAAACAAGCTTGATGAAGAGATTTGGCTTATGTTTCATGTTTAATTTGGGATTATAACGAAATGTGATGCTGGAATGTGGTATCCGTTGCTTTTCTGTTTAATTAGGCTATTGTGAGCTGTGAATGTTGCATTGCTACAAAGAGCAAAAATATCGTCGATAAAACATAACCTCAAAGAAACTCCAAGCAGCTTGGACTATCAACACTTTACTTGTCTGAACTGTGACAATTGGGTACCAGTAAGTGCACTACTGCACGACTATTTTGTAGAACATATCCAGCAACTCGAGTCAAAAGTTACGTTACGATTTGAAAAAGCGGAGAACGGTACAAAGATTGCAAGTAGGTACTCTCGTCGTTTATACTCGTTGGATGTCTAACGCGGTACCGGCAAAACTTGCTGCAGGCGAAACCGGTTCGAAACGCCTGTATTTAGCGGCGATGATGTCAGCCTGGACTGCTTAGGGATGCAGTTCTCAAACAAGCCAATGAGTTTTTCAACTTAAAGTGTGCTTTACATTCTCTCAATACAACCGTCGATAAGTGAATTTCGAGCCACATTTCGATTTTTTAGTTCACAATCCACAATACGGTTGAATCGATCTAGTTAAAGAAAATATAAGTAAACCTTTCTAATTTTACCAACGTTGCGGATGATTGTACACCAAATTAGAATGGCATGGTTAGCGTGGAATGAATTATGCCGTAATGACTCAATTCAAATGGTGATTTTTCCTTGCTTATTCCGTTTCGATACATTATTTATTACAAATACGAAGTAACTCTGAGAAAAGATTTCTCGCCAAAAGTTACTTTTTAACTTTCGAATTTTGGGTAATCGCTAATTCTTTATTTGACAGATTCTTTCTTTCTCAGCGTATACAGTGGTAGGATACTGAATAAAATGCGTGTATTTGAAGAGATTTTGAATACTAAATCGTTGTAAATAAGTTCATCCTCAGGCAACCGGTCGCGCCGAGGAATATTTATTACTCTGATGTCACCGTTTCGGTTACAATTGAACTAACCTGTTCAGTTTCGAGCGAACAAAACTATGGAGCGAATTATACGCGCATGGGCATGTTCTTCATTTGGTCGGATTCTACTCTTCGGCCATTCGAATTTTTGAATGGGCGGATACAAACTGCCGTTTTGCTGCAGAACTTGTAGTGTGTTGGTATTACGATTTTTTCCAATGGTATGTTTTATAGCTACTTTAAAAACACTTGGAAGCTTTTTTGTTAATGATAATTTGATAATACATATCATCGTGTATATGTACTTAGTTGGCTTGATTAATGAATGTGAAATATTTATGCTGAATATTTTTTTGTGCTCTTGCACAAAAACTATCTTTGATCAAGCGAATGTCATTAAATTGACAAACAAGGCTTACAATAGGTCTGTCCTTCAATAGTCGTTAGAAAAGGGTCGGACAAAGGTCCGTCATGCTCTCGTGACTCTATTGCAAGCTTTGATAGTGCAACGTGCAACCAAATGAAGTTTGTATAACAGTTTTTATAGGTACCGAAACGGCTTAATTAATTATTACTTAGTTAATCGATATTTTAACTACGTTTAATTGTATTTGATAAGATTTAATGGATGTTATGTTCAATGACGCTAAATTGACTATGATTTTTATTTGTACTCGCAATAAGGGAACTTCTGGAACGGGAAGAAGGGAAGATAGAAGAAAATATTCTTGTGTGTTTTAGGTTGTGACATCATACAAGATAAGGCAAAGAAAATCAGAAAATAATCCGACAACCAGTGGTATACATGTACAACTGTAACAGTGCATTTATATTTTTAATACTGCTCGGTAATCACCGTCAATCATCATAGTTTTACAGCAGTTCCATAGTACATTTGAATGATACATTCGATAATATCAACACTATTAATGATATCCATGTAATTGACAATTTTAGTGTAAATTTGAAATTCAGATGAAGAGTGATGCCGTACTGCACTAAGTAAGACGTAAGGTAGATATGATGCCTTTTGAAAAAAGTCGTCCGTCTAGCTTTGATTCGATGCTTCAATGCTGACTACCATTTACAAGTACATGATCGGTTTATTAGTACCTCGCCGTTATCTGACACGAAAAATGTGGAAAAGGATTCAAACAATCTGCTATATCAACAATTAATGACATGCCTCTCTGCCGTCGACCGTGACGGTATGCGATAACGCGGTGACCCCACACAAATGTATTGTTCGTGCATTCTGCATTCAATTGAACCTCTCCATTTTGGACGCGCTGTGAGTTGTGATGTGGCATTCCTGCGGGAGACCCTTTTATTGGACCTTTGATTTCGTATACAAGAAGTGTCTCGACTCGAGTTTTATTCTTTCAATCTAAAAGTTGATTCACTTGCTTCCCATTGTACAAAGTATGGATTAATTTGAGACCAGACTCTAGTGTAGTAAGATCTGTCTCAAGTAGATCCGGTGTTCAAACGAGGCTCATTTATTCATTACGTCAGACTTTACAGAGTATGTAAGCTTAAAACTTTTTGCCTGGAGTCATTGTATAAAGGGACATCAGTGTTTTACGACCTCAATTTTGAAAAAGCAACGGAGGTCACAAAATTTTATAGTCATTCCTTCATTCAGTCATTTTTAATTATTCGACGTTGATCAAAATCAATCCAAATCTAACATACATACATACAATCACGCCTATGTTCCCAAACGGGGTAGGCAGAGCATACGAAACGTGACATAGACAAAACCATGATCTTGACTATTTCACGCTTCGCAGCCACTTCTAGCATAATTTTAGATTTGATAACAGGTGGAACAGGTATAATAGTGACAGGTTGCTAGCCAGTCACCTAAAGCATACCTAAACCTATTTTCCTTAAATCCAAATCTAAATAACACCGGATTTTTTATGTAAATAATGCTATAGTTAGTATGTGGCCTAGTGCTGGTACAACGTAGCCCAGTGAAATTGAGCCAGAAGAAATGATTCAACCAAATCATCTCACATTACACAATCGTACTGCACATTATTAGATTAAACGCTGACATCATACTCCGGCCGCGGTATTTTTATCGGGGCCCCAGCTGGTAACAGTAGCCCTGGTCGCTCCGGCTCGCAATAGTGTGGACAACACCTTGCGTAAACAATAGTAACATGTGCCGGGAGTTGTAAATACACATCGGTGAAAGAGGTAATGAGAATGAGGCATCTGAATTTTACACTTTTTACAGTCCTGCGGCTCGGCAAAAATTGTCTTCGTTACTGTCTATTTTATGAGTTGAATGCAAGGCATAGATTAGGTACATAGCGTCTAGCTAGATTTCTTATATGATTAAGGTTGACTAATATTAGTGACGTTATTCTCTAACGTAACTAATTGAACTCGTCGACGAGCTCGACATCAAGCTGTCAGATTTTCTATACAATATGACAGCTAATTTCAACACCTCGACGTCGAGTTTAGTTTGTTAGATTGAAGTAATATAGTCCATGCTCATTGACAAAAGCTGTGGTAACTCAACTAAAATAGCGAAGGATCAGCATATCCGTAAAAGAGTCGCTCATCGTATGTTGTATGTTCATTGGAAAAGCATTCCGTGATAATATCATTTTGCACAATAACTAAGACAACAGGGTGTCCGATTCATTGTGACTGAGTCGATATTATATTTACCTTTGCCTAGAACTCATAAACTTGGTGCCAGACAGTCGGGCACTTTTCCTGCGAGACGGTCTTTTACGATTCTGAAAACGTTACTCTTATATCCATTTACCGATCTATACTAATATTATAAAGCTGAAGAGTTTGTTTGTTTGTTTGAACGCGCTAATCTCAGGAACTACTGGTTCGAATCTAAAAATTCTTTTTGTGTTGGATAGACCATTTATCGAAGAAGGCTTTAGGCTATTTAACATCATCACATTGCGACCAATAGGACCGAAGAAACAGTGGAAAATGTGGAAAAAAACTGGGGAAATTTGTCACTATTCCATGCGAATGGAGTCGCGGGCACAGCTAATAAAATATAATAATGAAACTGATGAAGGCCTGTGATCAGAAGCGGTACGTTAAATACACATTTTGTCTATTACGTCTTATCTTATAGAAAATTTGTTTCTATTAGAGGATTAATAGTATACTCAGAGAACCCGTGCAAATACACAATATGGAGCATAAGACTAATAAAATCTTTTTAAAATAACAGTCGTTATGTTTTGGGTCTTAAGAACTTTTGCTTTAGCATCGTAGGGCGAACTGTTGCACCCAGAATCTATTACAAACCACGGATCGGTTTGTTGTTTACTCATAGGTTAGCAACAAAGTATACATAATCCTTATTGCCTTCTAATATGTACTACAAAGTTTCATCTACGAGAGTGCCATTTTTAGATCCAAATGCAATGAATTTCTTTATTGCCCCATGAAGTGGCCTAGAGATCGGTTTTATTGCTCTGAACTTCGCGAGGCGCCTGTTACGTCATTTAGTCATGAATGGCTCCATTTGGGAGCTAATACAGTTTATATATTCAGTAAACTGAATTTGAAGTTACTGACTTTGTGATTAGAGTCCACTTTGAATAATTCTTCTCTATTACTTAGCCAAAGACCTTTCTTTTCCTAGTACTGTGGTCAGTGACATTTTAACTAATTGTTTCTATTCGAAGGGCGTGTCCACGGCTGAATGGAATATTTTCGTAGTTTTTAATTAAAATCATATGACCGTTGACACCCACCTGCTGTCAATTTAACTAATGGAATTATGCTGCTGAATTACTAACATTAGTTCTTTGACCTTGTTGAGCATTGTTTCATTAGTTCTACTACTTTATAATGTTTATTTAAAACAGATTTTATAGTTCACAATAACAATAAAAATAAAATTGAGATAAAAGACATTTTTTTCATGCATTAACAGTGGAGTTCGTTACAAAAACTACCAAGGGCCGATTTAACTAATCGAGAATATGATTTAGTCTTTGAACGAAATTTTTAATTATGAAAAATTGATTTACTCGTGTTAATTGCACCTTATTTAATGAAGTCATATCCAAGTCAGCTCTAAACTTTGCACTATTCAGTTCATTGTACAGATACGACTTTGTTAGCTTATTATTTTGCTCCAAATTGGTAAATTCATTCTACCAACTATAAGCGCCTACCATGACTTCATTCATAACGTCATCGTCTCGCATCATCCCACCAGTCAAGGTTCTCTTGTGCATTTGCTATCGCCAGTGACCCATTACCGGTAATAAAATAATGAAATTACCGGTTTTTATTACCACTTTAGTACGTAGCAGTCAATATAATCCGACTAGGCATATGGCACGTATTTTAGCTAGATCCTGTTGCAGTTGTGAGGCCTTATCACCTAAAGGCGCAGCGCAGACGACAGACTTTTGTGTGATCGAGTCTGCGGAGCAATAAAATCTCTGAATGGCGCGCAGACAGTTTCCATTCAGAGTTTTTATTGCTCCGCAGACTCGATCGCACAAAAGTCTGTCGTCTGCGCTGCCCCTAAATGTAAAAGGACTCGTCACTTCTTTCTTTCTTTCACGTTTGGTTAGAGCGAGATATTTTTCCGATGTCGGGGATACAATAGCTGACGTTAAAGGAACTTCGAATGAATATGTCAAAGTTAAATGCGATTAAGACGACAATAGAGATCTGGGAACTTTGTTGTGTATACTATTTTTGAGTTTATACAAAAAAAATCAGTAAGGACCATGCCATTCCTTTATAATGTGTGCAATACACCGCGAACACAATGTTTAATATTATGTTCATGGTGTCATCTTCCAGTAAATCTGATAGTCTAGCTCCATTTTCCTCTTGAATGCCTATAAAATCAACATCCTGATTGCCTACTATCCTTGTAACAAAATTACCCTGCAATTTACCCAAAACGCACGGCACTTCGAAGCTAAATTGTTTGTGAATTCCATTACCTCCGGAGAAAGCTTATAGTTGTGTAGTAAACTTGCCTTCCGTCTACTTCATTAGGATATTCAGGGCTGAGAGAAGTTTTCCTATTTATCTTCATAAATTTAATTCAAGGTTTCCCTGGAGGGAAACTGACTAGGAATAAGAGGGTTACCCGTGCGATGGGTAAACACGATTTACTATCATAAGGGTTACTTAGGATGTCACTTTATAGCTTGTCACCTAAGGCGTTTCGTTTGGAGAGGACTAGCTCCGAGGGATGCGTACGTGCTGAGACCACAGATCTAACCGCAGTAGGCTTAGCACAGCAGCACGTACGAGTCGACTCGCGCGAGTTAGACCTAGGTACTTGTCATTTTCTGACGTCTCTAGTCTACGTCTAGACTGACAGGTAGTCTATCACGCGCACGTCTCTACTCACGCCTTGCTGTGCGCAGCCGGCTGTATGTTTTTTACTAGATCTCCAATTCAAAACGAAATGTTGGTCTGTGTGTTCCTGTAGCGCAGTTGGATTATGTATCTTTGTGTTTGATGTGATACAAGCTTTTGTATAGCTTTGATTAGCTTTGTAGGATGCTGTTATGCATTCAACAAGCATACTTAGTACTTACCTCAGTGACTCACTGACACGTCGATAATGGACTGTTGACCCCAATCATCGCTGCCCCTTGACGATCTTTTAACTTAAAGCCAACACAATTATTAAGGACGATTGATTAGGCCTTCTGATGGTGTATTCTTGGTGTTCGCTGAACAACTGAGCTATTAAAAAAACGTAAAAAAATCTATGCTTTTGTGTCACTGTAGTCCTAAAGTTTATGAGAATCAACGGGACTTGGACTAGATAAGAATACCATAAAATATTGCCTTTAAATTCGCTATTTATTCGCTAATCAAATTGAATTACTTTACAAGATTTTTATCGTTCACTTTTCGCCGTCACTTTTCCTATTAAAGTCATTTGAATATTCTATATTATCTACCAAATTTCAAGTCAATTTTATTGCTTCATGTCATTAGACCGTTAATTACTCTGAGAACATAATCGTAGCTTGTCGGTATACGATAAGCGATAACCCTAGCTCTTTTGAGATATGAGTGTCAGCTATTTACACGAATGACTCATTCCTATGTTTATATGAATTCATTCTGGCATTGTAAGTATTATAACTGGAAATCAGTGTTTCTGTTTTCTACCACTTTTGTGTTGTCATGGAGAAACAAAATAAAATCTGTGTGTCGTCATTTATTGAGTTGACGCGTGCCCATTGCCCATATTTACTCTATCGATGATTTAGCTTACTAGAGATCTCTATCATTTTCTATGTTTTTATTTGTCATTTTCCTATCTCTATTTTGGGACCTTAACAACATAGTCATGTCGTCTGAAAATCCTCTTTTGGTGTCACCTTCTTTCCAGACCTGGTTTACTGTTACTGTTTTTTATTCCAATAGATAAACATTCGGTTTTCTTCACCTCTAGTATCATCCGCAAAGCACCATCGGGCATTAGCAAACTACCGTTGTAATCGTAAACCAAAGCTAAATATAGAGTACCATTAAAAATCTAAATCAGTACTGGAACAAGATTAAAAGTAGTTTATCGTTCATAACGGGTAGCTAATTGCGTAAGTACGTTTATTATAGGTTAACCTATTTTAGGGGCAGCAAATGCTTTTGACTGCATGTCTATTTTTTTAGCTATTTCAGTAAAAAAATGAAGTATGGTCCTTAGTTAAATAGCAACGGCGTTTCACTTGAATATCGTCATTGTACATATTGAAAGAGATTTTTAATTTTTAATATTTGTATTTCTTTTTTTACAGGTAAATACCACGTGGATTGCGACCGAGGTCATCGAGGCTAATAAAAGGTTTAGTAGACGAAGATACGAAATGAGAGTTAAGGAGTGAAGTTACTTCGTGGAATAAGTTAGTAACATTTCTGCACGAACAAGCCTGAGCTGTGAGAAACGACGAAAAAAAGGCTGAATTTACTCGAGGATTCCGAATTCTATTAGGGTTCCTCATTGGCTGAGACTAAACAGAAGATAGAAGATAAATAAGTACATAGCTTTTCTCCTAAAATTTTCCTTAGTTGCCTCTTACGACATCTGAGGAGGTCACAAAATCGAAAGGTGCTATTCTAAACCCGACAACACGGAAAAATGTATTGAAACTTGTTCAAAACATCTAAATCTAGTAGGTAACAATTAAAACTACGCGTATGACATAATGATATGTTACCGACGTGTTTGAATACATTTCACACATTCACAGGAATGACAGGCTCAAGTGACACTTGACGTATTTCCAAGTGGCTTTAGTTCAGTTTAGTCCATTCATGCCGGTTTTCGTAAATTCATTCACTCAATTCGAAGACGTTTCATGCGATCCTTTATTTTCCCCCTCTTCAGCGTCGACATGTTCATTATGTTTCTCGAATTTCTTCCCCCATTCTTATTACACATTAGTGGGGATTTTATCGCCTTTCAGGCGTGCGTTGAACAGGGTAAGGCTTTCAACACCGCCACGCCAGGAATCAATTTAATTTTGTTAACGTTTTCTTAAGGGTAGACGTCACATTTGTGATGGAGATAGACCAGGAACCGTGCAATGTTCAGATTTTAGTCGTTTCTACAGTACGTTTTGTAACTCCGTAAAGTTAAATCTAAACAAATTTTCTTTGCGTAGGAATAGAACTTCAAGTAGTTTGTACAATACTCCGAAGCATAAGCTATATGTTATTGGCAAGCTTTATCAACATCAAACCAGTAGTTTTTCCGTGAAAGGGTAACTAAGATCCATACATCCTTTCAACTTTTTTCGCGAGTGTTTGAGTTGGTAGGATAGGAAAGTAGGATATATTACTGAGTTCTATTTATTTATATCAGCGTATTTTCGAAATAAGTCCCAGTACAATATGTACTTACTGTACATGTTTGGGTGATTATGATTCGCTTATTCTCTATTTCCTCGTATCCATTGCCTCCGTCAAAACTAGCAAGATTACATTTGAGATTGTATCTGGTTTTATCAATAGACCGTCTCCAGTCCCTTATTACCTCACTAAAGTTAAATCCGCTAGTTATCGTAATGTTAAACTCGTCGCGTGAAGTTACCCCAACTTCCCCTAAGTCTACCCTCGCAACCCCCTCTTCCCGTTTGACGGCGGAGATTGCACGCAACTTTGCCGGGAAAACATTGCCCGCCTTTCGATGTTTGTCTACGTCGACTTTTTCAGATTCAGGACTTTATTTATGTGGCCATAAGATTTTGTGTGCTTCGTGTTGTGGCTAGACGGTTTATGGTTTTGTTTGGGTTGATATAGTTTGTTCCGGAAAAAATGTTTTCTAATTGCTCTGTGGAATGTTTTTGTCGCTTTCACAGTTCAGTTAATTAAGTCAATAACGTACTATACGTTGTCGGTTTAGGTAGTTAAATCAATGTAAACAATCTTGACGTGTCTTTTTATTTAAACATACACTTTATAAATCGAAATCATTTACAATTTAACATTTTACAATTTAGGTATGAAAAAATCATTTACTTTCATGATTGAATTGTATAGTGTAACGATTTTCATTTTTAGACTGTGTATTTCAATAAAAAGACATGTCAAGATTGTTTATATTGTTTTAACTACCTAAACCGACAACGTATAACTATGTATTTATTCTCAGATGCATCCATGGGAAACACCATAGCTTTAGAATAAACTTCAAAATCAGCAGTAGAAATCAACTCTTTTGACAAATCTGATGTTAATTCTTGAACGACAATTTATTATCATGCTGAAACTAAACTAATTCCAATATGAGTATGAGCTATAGTTCAGTAACGAAGCCACCGGTAGGTACAGTCGCCATCAGATATATCTGAGCAGCCAAGGTGTCCAAATACATCTGAGCACGTCTGAATTTCAATAAATTCTGCACAC
>BHDV01029720.1:87516-104155 GCA_005406045.1 Adoxophyes honmai
AATGTTTGCTGGCCATGAGTTGCTGACCAATTAACTATTTCTGCTGACAGATAATATTTTTCTGCTTTCAAATATGCTAATACTAAGTATGCTGATCTGTTAAATAACACCCGCAAGTATTTACAGAACTTCCAGCCGGGTATCTCGAAATTCCGAATTCTTACCTTAATTAACCTTACTTTATTAGGCTAATATACCTGCTCCGTTCCGTCGTGGGTAAAAATCATAATCACTGACTATGTACTTCGCGGAGGAGAAACTGGTTACCACGCTGCGCTGGCAAGAATAGAGCGCCCGTCTATTTTTCGCTGGCTTGTCTGCAGGACTGGTGCCATAGTATTACTGGCTTCGCAAACTCTGGTTAAGACCTAGCATTCCATTCAAGGATGCAATTTCCTAGCACTACCTAACTGTCATCTAACCTCAGTAGCCTCGTATAGGCCGCGCGGTGAATTAAGACGATCGCTCGGCATAAGTAGAGGGGTACGCGCAGTGCGCAGTAATCACTTTTTAGGTCCATTCGGTTCGGTATCAGAGGAGCAAGAGGGGTGGAAAAGGGGTTGATCAGTCACGCTTCACCTCCCCGCGTAATCCCCGATGCGCCGATTACCCCCACTGGTTTCGCCGAGTGATTTGATTGGAGAAATTGGTAAAAGTCTACCTAACTACAGTCCTGACTGTGTTGCTATTTGATTACATTATTTACTTCATATTTCAGCTCTTCAAATATTTACGAGTAAGTAGGTACTTCATCTTTGAAAAGATCTCCCTGCGTCATGAATTTGCTATTATCTATTCGCTATAGAATCTGCACCACCTGTTTAAAACATGTGTAAAAAACAGTAATATAAGTACCTACATATTCTTAGTAACAAGAAGAAAAACAAACAACTTAGGTACCTGTTATTGACGAGATCCAACAAGTGGTACCTAATTTTAAATCATGCAATCTTGCCGAACTAGCTACTCGAAGACGGTTGGTCAGATCCGAAAAACATTTATTTCGTTCCAATAGGTAAGGAAAATTTTACCTTAGTTCAGCGTCATGTCGCGGGATCTCACGATGTCACGATCGATAGGATCTCAGGAAAATGGGGAAGGCAGAGCGTCTGGTGTGTTCATTACGATGGTACAGTCGTTAACGAATTCGTTTGCGAGTTATCGCAAAATTGTATGGAAACCGAGACAGCGCCGCCAGCGGAACGTTTGCACAACTGCCACGGTCGACAAGTATTCATACATTCCGCGACAAGTCGCAAACGAATTCGTTAACGACTGCACCATCGAATTGAACACACTTGACGTACTGAGCACTTCGTGACTTTCCCGTTTGGTAGCTACTACTTTAAACACAATTTTAGGTTAAAGACTTTAAAATTAGATAAAAGAGGTAGAGGTAGGCATTCAATTGTGACACGACACGTTGTTAGCCTGTCGCTTAAAGAATATCTACCTTATCCTAATTTATGAATCCCCTCTTACGATATCCACGGAAGGAATGAAAAGGAGTAGTTCTAAACATTAAGCAACGAGTAGATAGGTAAGTACGAGAGATACATAATTACTATGAAAACTATGGAAATTTATATCTAGTAGAATTTATCTACCGATTTAGAATGAGAACTAATAAAACATCCAATTATAAAGTCCAATCAAATAATGTTACTAATTGAAAAACAAAGTGGTATTTTCAAACGTCACCACAACCTGTAGTGGGGCTGCTCGTTGTGGTAGGAACATCAGCTTGCGTAGTGCTCGTGGTATCGCCTTTTCCAGCTGTAAAAAGAAGCTTCTCTTTAGCTTTCCGTATAGTCTCCGGCATCTAACATGCCAAAAGTTTAAGTAGCGGGTAAGTTCGTGCACCGCTTTTTCTATGGTAAACCTTAACCTTAACAAAAACCTTACAAAATTAGATTCCTAACCTGGGGGTAATTACCCCCTTAGGGGTAAAATGGAAATTCTAGGGGGGTAACAGATGGCACTAAACAAAATAATAGTACGTTTGAATATGTGTGTGATTTTAATTATTTTAAATTAGCTAGGGGTAAACTCAATTCCCATTACTTGTTCACAGGGGTAGTGACATTGAAAAGGTTAGGAACCACTGCTCTAGAAGAAAAATGAAAAATTATAAGATGACTTCGTTTGTCTTTCTGTCCGTCTGTAATAAAATCAGACGTATACTTGGTAAGGTGTGGCTGTTTATATCCCTTATTTTAATGAAACTGAATCAAATGTCTGGAAAAAGTTAGTGCAATATCAACTGAGTTTTCAGACTCCCATTTCGCCAGACAAAATAAGAACATAACCAACAAAAATTTCATTCTCGACTCAAGCTTTTTTGCGTACTGTATTTTTTGCAAACTGTACCTGCTTCATTGACATGCAGGCTAGAACATGCGCACCAAATTTCAAGTCAATCAGACCAAACCAACCGGTTGAACCACCAGAAGTCTACTACCAGATTATTGCACTGTCACCCAATTTACGCAAGTGCAAAATTTCAGCTCAATCGAAAACCGGAAAATGGATCATATTAACTTGTAAGATTTGATTACTTACAGAAAATGGGACAGGTGAAAGTAAACAAAAGCTTGTAATCTCAAGTTCTCAAAAAATGTGCGCATTTGTGATTCTTTAACATGACCACGTCTGTTCTCTTGACATCCAAAATGCCCTCAAATTAAGGTGATTTGTGATATTTGTACTTACGGCACTGGTTGTAAGGTATGCAGACTTTGTTCTCGTTCCACCAGTATCCCTGCTTACACCGGCACTGTGGGCTGCAAGGCAGAACGATGCCAATGCGTCCGAAAATGGCTGGGCACCGTCCGGTTGGTGTGGCCTGGCCGCAGCTTCCATTGGGACACAGTGGAGGGCAGGGATTGAATTCTTCGAATGGTTTCTTGCACTTGAAGGGAGCTGAAGGAACAGTAAATTGAAATTAGTGTACTCTCTTCTTTATCAGTAGCATAGGTACTATCATACAAATTGTAATATTCATGCCTGTATCTACGTTATGCAGCCAGAAAGGGCGATTCTAAAATAAAACATCAAACATTTAAACTTAAAACTTGTGAACTTAAGAGTGGAATTAGGTACCCACTTTTGTAGTTGATACTCGTATGAAGTTCTTTAAATTACCACCTAGATAACTAAAATGAAATATGATTTACTCGCAAGTAAAGAGTTACTTATACCAAGGCTAAATGTATTTGTTGAATCAGCTCTTAAGTTCTTATATAATGTTTTAAACTTTCGCGATTCTCACTCATATTTATCTTAAGTTCTTGTCTCACCAGATAGAAAATCTAAACAACATAGTAGAATGCGCTCAGCGCTGCAGCCAACCTTTCCTAGCTTCGTTTAGCTTTAGGCCACATGGCAACGGAGTCAAAAACACCACGAAAAAAGGAATTTTTTTAATTCTATTACGTTTCTTATCTAGACAGTCTTCATTTGTTTTACTTACGACATTGTCTGGTTGGAATGCAAGTTCCATTGTCGACACGACGGAAGTTGAATCTGCACTTGCATTGGGGCTTTGGGCAAGGGTTGGGCGTCGGACAAGACACCGACTTCGGCTCAGATTTGGGGCAGTAGTCGGATGCACAGTTGCTTGGGCAATAGTCCTTTACTTCGTCAGAACTGCAAGCTGAAAGATTAATGAAAGTTGAAAAATTGCATTCATACCCATTTAGTTATAGAGATAGTCATAAAAACCGTCGAGTTCTTTTGCATCTTACGGATGCAGATACTTATGTAAAACTTCAGAGAGGCAGTTCTCATGCATGTAATTTACGGCATCAAGGGTATCAAGACCCGCAATTTCTAAACTTGAACTTATGCTTTAAGAGACAAGCAGCAGTGTAAAGGATAAGGTAGGTACTCGGCCATAAGCATTGAGCGATAGCTTACTAGCCTGACTAGGCGACGGCGGTTGGCGGACCATCTATTTTAAAGGTAACGTTCAGTGACTGAAGTAGATTGGCACATGTACAGCGAGTACATTAGGTAAAAGACTCAGTATAAATCGCCGCTTAAGGCTTCAAAAAGTCCTGGCTCTATAACTTTAGGTCTGGTGACGCTTTACTTAAAAATGTAGGCATATCTTACGTTGATTGCATTGGTCGTAAGGCACGCATTCGTTGTTCTCATCCCTCACAGTTCCAGGGGCGCAGTAGCACTGAGCTTTACACGACCTTGCTGCGCTATCATCGGCTTCCTGGCTACCAGAGACTGCGGTACCAGAAGACCCTGTGCTGTCAGCATCAGCAGGTGCAGTGCTGTATGACCCCGGCTTTTTGATATCTGAGCACTGCTTATCGGGCTGTGTGCGACAGGAGTAGTATTGGTTTTGTCCGAAGCATTTGTCTGTAATCAAAAATAGTTGCATCCTTTAAATGCAATAAAGAAATTAAACTGGAGTAAATAATTCAAGCTGTTGACCTTGAAGCTGATAAAAGATCTTTTTACAATAACGAAAGAAAAACCTTTTGAGGAAAGTCTCCAAATTAGAGATCACTCTTCAGGCTGATGACTGTTATGCCCGAAGATTGAAGTCCACAGAAAGAAAGTTGAAAGTTGTATCTATGCAACTGAACATCGAAACTTCGCAAGCGTGATGTAGAAACTTTGTGAGTTGGTGATGTATATGACATTTGTAGATGAAGTTCTGCTACTCGACGATAGGTGGTGCTAGAGGTTGCTACATACATACATACATACATATTCTCACGCCTGTATTCCCATGAGGGGTAGGCAGAGCACATGGATTCAAAAATCCAGTGCCACGTTTAGCAAATTCAGGGTAACCAGATGGTTAAACGTGATATTGCAGTGACAGGTTGCTAGCCCATCGCCCGCACGCAATACACTAACCCTTCCCCAGAGTCGACTCTTACGACACCCACGGGAAGAAAGGGAGAGGCGCTATTCTGACCCGGCACCACACGGGAATACTACTATCTAAAAAGCGTTAAAGGTTTGCTCACCACAATCGTCACTGGTCACACATTCTCCCGCGACGTTCTTGAAGTATCCATCCTTACAAACACAAGCATCTTTACAATTTTCGGTAGCACTTTGCAAACAGCTGACTTTGATGTCTCGGTTCCTACAGGTCTTTTGAGGCGGACACTGGGCTACGCACCGCTTTTCCTCATTTGGCTTATTGCATACCAGGTTGTCTAGAATAACGAAGCACGTTATTATGGATATATCCAGATCATCGTTGTTATTTAAAGGTGTAAGTATAGAACTAGGAAAAGTCTCCAATGGAGAGACTTCTCTTCAGGTAGATATGCCTCATTTACATTCAGCCCCTAACGCTGCTCCTCCTAATTCCCTTACCGCTCTTAGAGCGAGCGCTGGGCAGCGCGAGTGGCATTAAGCAGTGGCAAGAGAAGTATACGTTTACATACTCGCCCTGCCCACTTCCCTGCTCACTACAGCTGAATGTAAATGAGGCATTATTATGCCTGGGAAGTTGTATCTATGCAATAGATACTCGAAACTTCTTTATTATTATGCATACTTAGGTACAACATCGTTAGCAAGGAACACATTAATACCATCTAATCAGGGATAACGGATTGAGAGACAAACTTAACTTTGCCGTTGTCCTGCAAAAATAAGTTGGTAATTGCAAAATTTATTTTTTGTTGCTGTGCCCTGTTTCCCCCAGAGAAAAGGCTGAAAGACTGTGATGCGTATGGTTTTACAACTTTTTTTAAAGACAACTTAAATCCTAATGATAACATACCACACTGTGCACTAGTGACGCACTCTCCAGCCTCGTTCCTGTAGAATCCTGTTTTGCACACACAGGCATCCTTGCAATTCTCAGTGGCCTCCTGTAAGCAGTTGACCTGGATACCTCGTGTGCGGCAGGTCTTCTCAGGGGGACATTCAGGCACGCAACGGGACACCTCGTTGGCTTTGCTGCATTCCAATGCAGCTGGAAGAAGCATTAACAAGAACATCTTTAATAACGTCACATTGCTGGGCACAGGCAAAGAGTCTGGTACAATGAAGGCGGTCAATAATACCTAGGTCGATTTCGTTTGCGTATTAAGGCGAAGATTTGTAAGGAAACTGAAATAGCGCCTCCAAGCGGCACGTTTACACAACTTCTTCGCGTTATACGCAAAAAATCGACGCGTTTCTTTACCAACTTCATTTCACTAAACGCTCAGTATGAGAGGATTTGGGTTTGGGCTGTGGTTTACACGAGGGCCTGTATCGGGATTCGGGATCTACAATACATACAGTACCCGAAATGTAACTTGGAAATATTTTTTTGAGTGAGGAGTAAGTAGAAAAACTACAAAAAATCTTGCCAATTTTGATGTAGAGAACATTCGTAGGTAACATTAGATTTTAAAGGGTCAAATCACCACACATTTTTATTACAATTTACTCAAGGCATTACTGCAAATGGTGAAACCATTTGTATTGAGAACATTATAGCAAAGTAGGTATAACAAAGAGTAGGTAATAATAATAAGTGTTATTACAATATTGATTACCAGCAGTTTTACCTTTGGATTCTTGAGAAAAATTCAAATTTTGTCCGTTAAAAGTCCTAACAGACGACCAAATCTGGTTTGGTCCGAACCACGAACATGGTTGGCTCCAAACGGTTTGCTGGACTCGCCAGACGACCTGGTTTGGACCGAACCACAAACTTGGTTTGCTCCAAACACCATCGCACCTGTCAAACACGGTTCAGTGCTTTTCGTGCTACCTCAAGTCGACAATGCTTCCGACTTTATCCAAACAAACCAAAATCGCGTTAGTTGTGGCAACCGTCGTAGCTATTACGCCTACCAAAAAGCACAGGGAAAAAAGATAAGATTTGCAAAATAAAGTGCCAAACTGCCAAACGGTTTGGTGGCTCGGCCACACGATCGAATTTGGTTCGGTCCGAACCAAATCCGGTGGCAAAACCATCGAACCAGCGAACCGTCAATAATAATAATAATGTTCGGCCAACCGCTGAACAGACGACCAAATTTGGTTTGGAGCCAACCAAGTTCGTGGTTCGGAGCAAACCAGATTTGGTCGTCTGTTAGGGCTATTAAAGCCTGACAACTATCTATTTAGCCCTGGCGCAGTGTCGCTACTATCAGTTTACGTATGGCAATAATGTGCATACGTCACGTATAGTCAGCATGGTGTGTATTGGTTTGTGTTGATATTTGAATAATACCAAAACATTGTTTACAGAGAATCAGACATACATACATACATATTCTCACGCCTGTATTCCCAAAAGGGGTAGGCAGAGCACATGAATTCAATAATCCAGTGCCACGTTTAGCAATTTCAGGGTAACCAGATAGTTAAGCATGAGATTGTAGTGACAGGTTGCTAGCCCATCGCCCACAATACACTAACCCTTTCCCTGAGTCGCCTCTTACGACACCCACGGGAAGAAAGGGGGAGGTGTTATTCTAAAAGCCCTAACAGACGACCAAATTTGGTTTGGTCCGAACCACGAACTTCGTTGGCTCCAAACCAAATTCGAACGTGTGTTCAGTGGTTTGGTCAACATTTCTGTTAGGGCTTTAACCCGGCACCACACGGGGATCTAACCCAGAGAATCAGAGCTTTGTAATATTATCTATTCGTCAAAATTCGATTCCAAATACTCAATATTTAGAAGTATTCTTCATATTCCGACTCTGGTGAAGTTTGATCTTCGTCAGATGTTGTGTCGCTTTCAGGACCACCAACCTCGATTATAAATCGTTCAGTCTGGGATTCGATTATAGGACCTTTATTCCTTTATCGTGGATCTACATACACATTATAAATATGAGAAAATAAAATCTATTAAGTTTAAGTATAACAATTAACCAGTTCAATACAACCGCACTGTAAAGTGTCAGTACCAGTCATGTCAGTAACCAATTGCAAAACATTTTTCAATGGAATACTATTCAATCCTTCGTCCTTTCTTTGCTTTAAATACTTAATCGTATTTAAAAGGTTTTTCTTGCATCTTTTGGAATATTTTTCGGCATTTTTATGATAAAATCGTTTAAATCACGATATATTTTCGTTTTGTTTACATCGGTGACATTCGATGACATCCAACGTCTGATGTCAAAGTGTAATCATTGCCAGTAAAAGAAATTAATACCACTGAAAATACGCAACATGGCGAGGGCCAAATAGATAGTTGTCAGGCTATAAATGAAACGTAATGTTAAATGTTAAATTATTAGGAAATCTAAAAATAGACCTCTTGAGAAACATCACCAAACAAAAGACGAGTTGTCATTTTAAAAATGGCTTTAAACTTACCTGAACAATGCAGTACTGCTAAAATGGCAGCAATGATTTGTAGACGCGCCATGTTGATTATCTGACCGTCTCACTCGCTCTGCTCAGCACGCCGCGTTGCTAATGTTTATTATACTTTTATTATCTCAGTTGTTTGCGCGTGACTATAAAATACATTTAAATTCGCTCGTGTTAACGGCGCCTCGACGAATAAAGTTAATTAGTCACGAATGAATAAAGAGCTAAATGAAATAAAACTAAGGTTTCGATTTTCCGTGACTTTTAGGTGAATCATTGCCGTTATATTACATACATACATCACGGCTGTATTCCCAAATGGGGTAGGCAGAGCGCATGAAACGCTACATAGACAAAACCATGACTATTTCACACTTCGTGGCTACTTCTTGAGGTTTGAAGTTGAAGTTGGCAGGTTTAATTGTGACAGAGGTACCGTTGCTACCCTGTCGCCTAAAATATACCTAACCTTAACCTCGCCTCCTACTACATCCACGGAAGAAATGGAGAGGTGTCATTCTAAACCCGACACCACACGTTAACAGTGGTTATTGTACATTAAACTACCGTGAGACTCACTAATTTTGAAAATTTTCGGATAACTCACGTTTAATAAATCGAGTTTAGCTCGACATGTTTCGTCAGGGTGCGAAGAGAGCGGAGGCGCGCAGCACGCGTTTGGCAACAGCAGCTGCCGCGGCTCCTAGATGAAGGGCTACGAATGTGAGATATCCGAAAATTTTTAACATGAGTGATTATTGTATTGCACTTAAGTATAAAATTATACTGACATTTAACAGGTAAAAGCGATGTACGAACTTACCAAGTTTATTGCCGATCACTATTATAGATATACCTACTTAGTATAGAAGTCGTGTTAAGCCTTAACACTTAAGAGTTAAGGGTCAACGTTACCAATCGAGAACATAATAATTAATATATAAATTATTTGTTCTTGGAATAAGTCACTTTTTACCCGCGAGTAAATTAATTGTTCACTTGAAAAAAAATGAGGGTAAGAATTATTTATATCAAGGCGCATTCCCGTTTCTTTTGGTTACGAGTACCGAGTGTCTTGTAGTTGTTAGTCTAATAAGGTTAGGAAATCACCTTGGAATTCGAGATACCCAGCTGGAAGTTTTGTAAATATTTGCATATTGAGGCCCTAAAAGTTGTCTCAAAACCTACATATTCTAGGGTGTGAGCGATCCTATTAAATTTCAAGGTCAAAAGTCACAAAAATCGGTTTTTTGTGCTTCTTTTGTAAATATCTCATTTCCTATGGGTTTTTGCTCTTTGTGTTCCTTATCGATATTGTAGACAGTGTTGTCACATCTACCAACTTTTTAGTAGATCTACCTATTTTGCCTCTGTGCTACCGACCTACCAATCTCGGTCTGAAATCTACCACTTTCGTCCTCTGATTATTTTATAACTAATTTTCACGCGTGGAAGGTGTCGTTATCGTTACTTGTAGTACTCAACAGCACTTAAAATTAAAACGGAACGTATTGTCAATTTGTCATACACTAACATAGCATGCAACATGCAAAGGAAAAGACATTTTTTAAGATCTGTCACTGTCATATCTGACAGTACTGACACTGACAGGAGTGACAGGGAAAGATTGCTTGCATTTCGCGGCACTTTCTGTCATTTTTTTTTTATTATTTCGTAAACATTATGTATAAACATCGTAGTAATAATCATACACAAGGGGTAATAAATTGGATAAATAGATGTTGTTAGATTCTATAAGCATTTTCATTTATTAAAAAATGTACTAAATTAGGGTGGTAGATCTACCTATTTTTTACTTAAAGTTCTACCACAATCTACTAATTTTTGCATCCTATTCTACCGATTTGTCAGAATTTTATGTGACAACACTGATTGTAGAATACAAAATTCTCTACAAGCTTTGTATTTTTTTTTATACGGTTAACCGATTTCGAGATAGAGGGCGGAGAGCGCGCGGTCATAACATCACTTTAGGTCGACCGGTCTCCGATCGGAAACGCGCCATTATATACTTGATAAACTATCGATAGATCAATGATTATAAATATTTGATTAATTAAATCAATGTGGCTTTGGGTTGGCTGCTGACTGTCTTCGTTTTTTGGCGTAAATTAGAAGATGTGTCCCTCTACGCTGGATTTTCGCAATTTTTTTCTATGTACCAGACCAGCTGGTTTTCGATTTTTGACGTAAAATGAGGTGACCCACTAAGTTGAATATTTTTTGTAAAGGAGGTATGTCGATTTCAACAGTAGTTTGGTTGGGCTCTAGTGCTTTCTAATCAGGGTCACCAGGTACTCCAGATCTTCAATTATCCCAGTTTTTTTTTCCCTTTGTGTAGTCATTAATCCCTAATTCTGTACCAAATTTCAGCTTTGTGAGTTTATGGGAAGTAGGTACTAGTTCTATTTTGATGATCATGAGTGAGTGAGTGTCGAAAATGCAAAACTTTGCTTTCGTTTAACTTCGGAACTAAATGACCTGCTGACTTGAAATTTAGGATTTTAAGTATGTAATTATAGCTTACTAGATGACAAAAATTTCAGCGTTCTAGTCTTATCCAGAAGTGCTCAAATAGGTGCCTGAAAACGCGTCGAAATGGATCCAGTAAAGGATGGTACGGCAGTGCTTGCTTCGCGCTCGACTTGGTGGGGGCACGGCCGTGCCCCCGACCATCAACTTCTGCAGCATTTTGAAGTTTTACAATATCTGTGTCGTTTTAGCCATCGAAGTACCCAAGGCCTTAAGTGATGCTGTAACCGCGCGCTCTCCGACCTATATCTCGAAAACGGTTCACCGTATAAAAAAAATTTAGACGCAAAATTTGTAGAGAATTTTGTATTCTACAATATTGATAAGAAACACAAATAGCAAAAACCCATAGGAAATGAGATATTTACAAAAGAAGCACAAAAAACCGATTTTTGTGACTTTTGACCTTGAAATTTAATAGTCGCTCACACCCTAGAATATGTAGGTTTTGAGACAACTTTTAGGGCCTCAATATGCAAGTATTTACAGAACTTCCAGCCGGGTATCTCGAAATTCCGAGATTCTTACCTTAATTAACCTTACTTTATTAGGCTATGTAGGAAAGTCTCCAATAGACGAATTTCTCTCCAGTCAGATGTCATGCCAATCATGCTATGCCTCAGGATTAAAGTCTACAGAGAAAAAATTAGGAGTTGTATGTATGCAACTAATCATAGAAACTTCGTAAACGCGCTATAGAAAGTTTGACAGTAAACTGTTGATGCTGTAAAAGAAGTTTTGCTACTCGATGATAGGTTAAAAAGCGACTACCGTACTTGCTTAACGCTCTACCTGCAGCTATTAGAAAGTAGGACAATTTAAATAAATTTAGGAAAGTCTTGTTCGAACATTACCTGCAACTAATTTAATATTTTAATTTAATATACTTAATATAATATAATATAAGTACTCAAACTAAAAATTGATGATGTAAAAATAAAGGATCCCACAGTCAAACTGTGTAAACAGTTTTGAGGGACGATGTACTTAACAGTTAAGTATGTATCATTTGTTACAAGAACAATAAATAAATAAAATAATAAAAATAATTAAGCGCACCGGTAAAAAAAAAAAAAAAAAAAGGTGGCACTAGCGGTGCACCCCCGAACGACGGTTTAGGTGGATTGTTTTTGATTTAGTTTTGGACGACAAAATGTATTCGTGACTAAAACGATGTTTTGGTCACGTTTCTTCGTACGTGAGACAAAAATATAGTCACGGCTGAAGCTAAAACATGTGTACAGTGTAGACGCTCTTATTGCCAAGCCTTAAGGTAGTGTTTTCATATTTTTGATACTTTTTCCGTGTCGATGTCTGTCTTTAACTGTATGGCTCTAAAATCGTCTTCGTTAACACTGCAACGTTAATAACGGCAACGTCATTTCATCTGAAAAACTTTTATATTATGTTATTGTGATATTTGCACAGTTTGCATCACGCGCAGTAGGTATACATATTAATGAACGGGGTAGGTAGAGCGGACGAAACGCTACATACCGTAGACAAAACCATGACTATTTCACGTTCGATGGCCAAGTAAATTTCACCTAAATACAGTTCCGGAATCTAACTTGGCAAGATTTTAAGTAGTTGGGGTTGAGCTCGCTTATCCTATAAGTTTCTATGGAAAATCGATGCGCTAGCTCAAGTATTCCCAATACATATTTAAAGTCTTGCATTATGTTAAATGGCGGGAACTATAGGTAATTCACTGTCATCTTCGACAGCTAATTACATTTTATAAGTTCAACTAAAAGCGCTATTTAAAAAGAACTAAGGATATCGAAATCGAAACGGTTGACAACTTGAAAAAATCCACATTTTCCTTGTAGGAAAATCCAGTCAATCATTCAACCAATCAATCTAGGGGATTACAGATGTAGTGAGAAACTATTTTCCTTCGGGAAAACTCGGATCTTTATCGGAATACGATGACATCCGAACTGTCAATGAATGATCGTATTAAATCAGTGACATTCTCATATCCATTAATATGGAACTTTGTTGTTTAGTGTCAAATGTCAAAATGAATAATGTGATTGTATAATATAGAGATGTTACAACCAATCCCTGTAACTTTGAAGATATCAACTCAGTTTTATTGTCACTAGTAAACCAAATATTATCTCCACTTTAAAACATTAATTAAAAGGACAACAAAATAAAACTTTGCCAGAATACTCTGAGTTGTTGCTATTTTTGAATATGATATTTTCCGATATGATACAGGTTAATATTAAATATAATGTTCTTGGACTGGTTTTTTTTAACCGTTTTCGAGGTTTTAGCATGGCTATACAACGTTTTTATAAGTAACTAGCTTTTGCCCGCGGCTCCGCTCGCGTTAATTTCGGGGTAGCACAGAAGAGATAGCTCATCCCATATACCAATTTATAGCTTTCTACATATAAAATTGCGGTATTCTCCACAAACTTCCACCTCTCACTTTAGTGAAATGGGGAGTTTTGAAGAGACAAAAAGTAGCCTATGTCACTCTCCATCCCTTCAACTATCTCCACCCAAAAATCACGTCACTACGTCGCTTCGTTTAGCCGTGAAAGACTGATAAACAAACAAAGTAAACAAACACACTTTCCCATTTATAATATTAGTATGATTTTAATTTATATCCCGTGTGGTGCCGGGTTAGAATAGCACCTCCCCCTTTCTTCCCGTGGGTGTCGTAAGAGTCGGCTCTGGGAAAGGGTTAGTGTATTGTGGGCGATGGGCTAGCAATCTGTCACTGCAGTGTCACGTTTGATCATCTGGTTGCTCTGAAATCGCTAAACGTGGCACTGGATTTTTGAATTCATGTGCTCTGCCTACCCCTCTCGGGAATACAGGCGGAGGATATGTATGTATGTGTATTTTAATTTTGCGCGCTATTCGAGGGCGTTTTAGTAAATAGTAAAAAGACAATTAATCTTCTTTGACGAATCAAAGCTGAAGAGTTTGTTTGTTTGTTTGTTTGAACGCGCTAATCTCAGGAACTATCGGTTCGAACTGAAAAATTATTTGTGTGTTGGTTAGACCATTTATTGAGGAAGGCTTTAGACTATATAACATCACGCAGCGACTAATAGGAGCGAAGAAAATATTGGAAAATGTGGAAAAAACGGGGGGGAATAGCATGGGAATAGTCACTCATCCACGCGGACGGAGTCGCGGGCACAGCTAGTTATTCATAAACCAACAATGTATCAAAACATCAAAACATCCAAATAGGTTTTATGTGGCCAAGTGGCTAGCTGGCTGGTGATAATATGCCGTAAATAATGTCAAAATTTGTCAGTTCAGTATAAATTTTGACAGCCGCGTATCTTAGGGAATAAGGGTTAATTTATTAACGAAATGTAAGTAACTTTCGCCGTAACGACATTAGTGCTGAATAATATAAAGTACCTATTTTACTCGCAAAAAAGCGGGAGACGTATGAAAATCAGCGGCGCTTCCGTCGTTCTTGAGCTAAATAGAGAAGGTTTTAATAAAAACGCGTAAGATGTATGAAATATTGCGGCGCTTACTGTTTTTTGGAGTTGAGAAATTTGTATGGGAGAACGATTTTTTAGTTTTTTAGTATGTTACACTATTTTTTTCCACACTTTCTCATCTTACAAACCTTCCCTGAACTTCAACGAACATTTTAAAAAAAGAATTGGCCAAATCGGTTCGTGCGTTCTGGAGGTATTTCGTCAGGAAGGAAAACACGACTTATTTTTATATAGTAGATTTGAAAATAATGATACTATAGCGAATATTTGGATTGCGTATTATCCACTCTATATATATATTGGTCTGCTGAAGCGACTTACCCCTACGGCTTTAAGATGGGTACTGAAGCTATTTGAGAGAGTACGATAAATACGAACTTTTCCGAAAAATTACGAAGGAAAATAGTTTCTCACTACATCTGTACATTTATAAACGTTTTTCTTGTAATGATTTATCTATACACCGTGGGCGTTAATAATCTGTAGTGGCATAATTCGACTCAAGTCATGTCTTAATCGGGGGGCACGGCAGTGCCCCCACCAAGTCGAGCGCAAAGCAAGCACTGCCGTACCATCCTTTACTGGAACCATTTCGCGGCATTTTCAGGCCTCTATTTGAGAACCTCTGGATAATACTAGGACGCTGAAATTTTCGTCATCTAGTAAGCTATAACCACATACTTAAAATCCAAAATTTCAAGTCTGTAGGTAATTCAGTTCCGAAGTTAAGCGAAAGCAAAGTTTCGCATTTTCGACACTCACTCACTCACTCATGATCATCAAAATAGAACTGGTACTTCCCGTAAACTCAGAGAGCTGAAATTTGGTACATGGTTAGGGATTAACGACTACATAAAGGGAAAAATGTAAAAACTAGGATAATCGAAGATCTGAAGTACCTGGTGAAAACACTAGAGCCCAACCAAACTACTATAGAGATCGACACACTTCTTTTACAAAAAATATTCAACTTAGTGGGTCGCTTCATTTGATGTCAAAAATCTGAGGTCTGAAGTATCTGATGAAGACCCTGAGCTGCTCTGGTACATTTAAAAATCAACTGTAATTGCAAAACTCCAGCGTAGAGAGAAAATTCTTCTAATTTAAGGAACGCGAATGGGCAATACGAAAAACTATTCCTACTGTACGAGATCAAAACCGGAAAAAAGAAAAGAAAGATAATTTGCAAAAATAAGTAAATGTGTAAAATAAGAAAATCTAATATAGGTAATTAATGAATATGCTCACGTTTCTACAAAAAGAAGTGAAATCCCATCAAAAACATTCTGTAAAAAAACTACCCAAGTCTCGTTGAAGCTGCTTGTTTATCTCTAAAAAGTAATGAAATCTAGACATAGTTGTGCCAAGTCTAAGGTTCCTTACTGCGATTTCTTTATTATTATAGTTAATGTTGTGTGACTTGGCCGTTGGACACTTTATACCAATTACCCATACCAGTATGGGCTATTATCTCGCGTAACAAACAAGGTAGTTGCAACATTACATGTTAACAAAATTGACTTGTACCCACTAACGTATAAAAAATGTTCAACGGCCAAGGCACACAACTTTAACTATAATAATAAAGAAATCGCAGTAAGGAACCTTAGACTTGGCACAACTATGTCTAGATTTCATTACTTTTTAGAGATAAACAAGCAGCTTCAACGAGACTTGGGTAGTTTTTTTACAGAATGTTTTTGATGGGATTAAATTACTGCAAAGTAGTTGGCAGTAAATTTTGATTTAAACGCCATCTGTACTTTGGTCCCTCAACTATATTGTAAAACATAAGACGTTATTATAGTACATAGAATACTCGTGCTATCGTGTACCTGTATGAGTAGTTCCATTGTGTTGTAACAGATGACGCTATATGGAAGCTTTAATTTCCTGCGAAAGTATGCTCGTTTATCCATCGGCGAGGTGAGGCAAAGGAAAGGAGTGTGCTTCTCACAATTTTCACCGAGTATACGCCAGGCGGGGATCGAAAATGTTAACTTTAGAGTCTTTAGACTCTCGCCTTCACCTCGCCTTGCCGGTAGAAAAAAAGCATTTTTGTTTTGCTAAACCAATATTTTGTAAGTTTTTATGACGGCGCTATACTTGATATGAAGTGCTTTTCCTCGCATCAGTGTCACATCATTTTCAGATCGAAGCCATTTTATAAAGAAACAGGAAAACTAATTTTGAGCTGCAGAAATATACTTTCATTGAAATCTACGATCTATTAATTTCTAAACTTAAGCTAGATAAGTGTGAGCATGGGCGTAGCCAGGGGGGGG
>BHDV01029742.1:0-28973 GCA_005406045.1 Adoxophyes honmai
ATGTGTTTTTTACAGTTATGTGAGTTTAGCATGGGGGCGACGATGTAATGTACTAGGAACTTCAAAAAAGGTCTGATCCCTTTTGAAATCAATCTCAGGATAAGAAAATAGTATTATTTTTGTCTACTTTACTTTATTTACTACTTACCTAGTAACTTGTTCAATCCTACTCGCTCGTTCCAACACGCCATCAAAGAAAAGGAAATACTAAGAGAAAACTGCGGCGCATCAGAAAAGTGGAACTTATAATGGTTGCTAACACCACTTTATACGTGGAACGCGACGCTTGTCTCCTGGACTATGTTGTATAGTCTAGGAGGCTATTAAAGTTTTAATCTAGAGTTTAGAGAAAGGGTGCTCGAGTGTGAGGAAATGTTTTGAAAACTGTGTTCGGGGATTTTGTGGCATAAATTATAGTTTGAGAGTAGATTTAAACGGAGCTTATACTCTTTTGTTTTCAGTAAATGTATAAAGCAACATACACATTCATATACCATCGCGAACAGGGATTGTTGAGCCACTTACCATGTTTGTAACTTGGTCGTGTAATACTAATTCAATAGCTGACAACTAGTCGATCACAGTCATTGACTACACGTCTAAATTGCGAACAGTGGCAAGTGGCTCAACAATCCCGGTTCGTGACTGTACATTGTCATCATGTCAAAGTATCCTTTTATGGATTTAACATAGGCAAAACTATGACTGTTCCACTGTAGATAAAAGAGGTAAGTAGCGGTTGATCTTAACCCAAGAAAAATCCCATAGTCGCCTTTTTACGATATTCAAGAAAGAATACGAATAACAATTAAATCACATACAAAGCATACAAACAAACTGACCTGCGACTGTCAATCAATTTCACTTCTACATTCGCTAATCGTATTCACATAATTGAAACACATACAATAACATACATACAAACTGACCTGTCATGTGACTGTCAATCAATTCCACTTCTACATACGCTAATCCATATTCGCAACTGAAACACATACATAGCATACAACAGAACTGAGAGACGAAGCGACTCCAAACGATACAAACGGAATGCCAAATTTACACGAGATAAAATTCCACATTTACGGTTACCTCCGATCTAGTCAACCTTCAACTATCCACCTTAGGGCTTATGGTTTAAAGTTAGTATTACGTTTGATTTGAAAGACGTAAATTTGCAAATATTCGAAGAGCAGGAAGGCTTTCGGCGCGTGTTATTTCACCGTCACTTGTTTATTCCTTGTTTTAATTGGTGACTTTAGATTAGCAGATAAATTATCAAAACTGATGAATATATTTTAGATCTTCAACTAATAATTAAATTGTTGATTTTTTTGCATTCGTGATTAAACATAACATCTTTAATTTAACTGTATTGAAGGTTTTTTTATATTAAATTATGCTTAACTATTCCCCCGTGTGGTGCCGGGTTAGAATAGCACCTCCCCCTTTCTTCCCGTGGGTGTCGTAAGAGTCGACTCTGGGAAAGAGTTAGTGTATTGTGGGCGATGGGCTAGCAACCTGTCACTGCAATATCACCTTTAACCATCTGATTACCCTGAAAATGCTAAACGTGGCACTGGATTTTTGAATTCATGTGCTCTGCCTACCCCTCTTGGGAATACAGGCGTGAGAATATGTATGTATGTTAACTATTCCGTGAAAAACGAAACGCATAGTGATGCTCGGAGTCTTAGTCATATAGAGTAGGGGTGCGGGGATACCGGAACCACCATACCAGTAATAAAATTACACACACATACACGTATCCATGAATTTTCCCACTGTTTCGTAGCCACATTGGCATATTTTTTTACGTTTTAAGTTAAGAGGTACAATAGTGTCAGATTGCTATTCTGTTGCCTAAAATACACGTTAACCTAATTTTTTAAGTCACCTCTTACAACACGGAAGAAATCAAGAGGTGATATACCAAACCCGACAGCACACGCCAAATTGACTATCATAATGTGTCAAAATATCAACTGTTAGTGTGGATGTAGCTTTACAGGGTAATATTGTTAGTTTTGTGTGCCACTCTTTATTTGAAAATAACATAAATAACGATAGTAACAAAGCGGTGGCGCGCAGTGCACGTTTGGCAGCAGCCGCCCCGGCTCTTGGATGAAGGGCTACAGAATAGCTCGAAACATGTTGACTAAACTCAATTTAATGTCTCGTATGCGGGGTGACAGATTTTCTATGTATTTATATAGAGCAGATCTGCTATTAAGCATACGAGATGTTAAAACTGAAGCTATTTATATTTTATTATAAAGATTATGAAGAAATAGATCCACAGGGTGCCAATTGAAAAACCACCTTAAATCTTCAGAGGGAATATTGAAAACAGAACTACAATCGGTTTAGTTAGAAGTTTCCGACCCACAACGGCTCGAGTTTTTGTCGTATTGAAAAGTAAGTTTCCTTTATAAGTCGCTACGGAATGTAGGCGGCTCTACGTCACGGCTACGGCGTAGCACTTCCTACGAATGCTCGCTTTCAAACGAGTGGAAAGAAGTTTTGGTGTGAATAGTTTTATTTTCTTGGATTCACAAACAATAATCTACTATATAAAAATAAGTCGTGTTTTCCTTCCTGACGAAATACCTCCAGAACGCACGAACCGATTTGGCCAATTCTTTTTTTAAAATGTTCGTTGAAGTTCAGGGAAGGTTTGTAAGATGAGAAAGTGTGGAAAAAAATAGTGTAACATACTAAAAAACTAAAAAATCGTTCTCCTATACAAATTTTTCAACTCCAAAAAACAGTAAGCGCCGCAATATTTCATACATCTTACGCGTTTTTATTAAAACCTTCTCTATTTAGCTCAAGAACGACGGAAGCGCCGCTGATTTTCATACGTCTCCCGCTTTTTTGCGAGCAAAATAGGTACTTTATATTATTCAGCACTAATGTCGTTACGGCGAAAGTTACTTACATTTCGTTAATAAATTAACCCTTATTCCCTAAGATACGCGGCTGTCAAAATTTATACTGAACTGACAAATTTTGACATTATTTACGGCATATTATCACCAGCCAGCTAGCCACTTGGCCACATAAAACCTATTTGGATGTTTAGATGTTTTGATACATTGTTGGTTTATGAATAACTAGCTGTGCCCGCGACTCCGTCCGCGTGGATGATTGACTATTCCCATGCTATTCCCCCCCGTTTTTTCCACATTTCTTCGCTCTTATTAGTCGCTGCGTGATGTTATATAGCCTAACCAACACACAAATAATTTTTCAGTTCGAACCGATAGTTCCTGAGATTAGCGCGTTCAAACAAACAAACAAACTCTTCAGCTTTGATTCGTCAAAGAAGATTAATTGTCTTTTTACTATTTACTAAAACGCCCTCTAAAATACACATACATACATATTCTCCGCCTGTATTCCCGAGAGGGGTAGGCAGAGCACATGAATTCAAAAATCCAGTGCCACGTTTAGCGATTTCAGAGCAACCAGATGATCAAACGTGATACTGCAGTGACAGGTTGCTAGCCCATCGCCCACAATACACTAACCCTTTCCCAGAGCCGACTCTTACGACACCCACGGGAAGAAAGGGGGAGGTGCTATTCTAACCCGGCACCACACGGGATATAAATTAAAATCCATACTAATATTATAAATGGGAAAGTGTGTTTGTTTACTTTGTTTGTTTATCAGTCTTTCACGGCTAAACGAAGCGACGTAGTGACGTGATTTTTGGGTGGAGATAGTTGAAGGGATGGAGAGTGACATAGGCTACTTTTTGTCTCTTCAAAACTCCCCATTTCACTAAAGTGAGAGGTGGAAGTTTGTGGAGAATACCGCAATTTTATATGTAGAAAGCTATAAATTGGTATATGGGATGAGCTATCTCTTCTGTGCTACCCCGAAATTAACGCGAGCGGAGCCGCGGGCAAAAGCTAGTATAGTATATAATATTATGTATTGTATTGATATTTTTGTGGATTTTTCCACATTTAGGTCATAATTATTATTTAATTAAACTTTCGCGATCATTCTCACTAATATTTTCAATATTGATGAAACGCGGGTAGTTCGAGGAGCCGTTACTGATGAAAATCAGGTGCGGGTAGTTCGAAGGACCCGGGCTGCGAAACAAACTTCGTGCTCTGCTTCAGTCAACTCGTGACGACGGCCGCTTTAACGCTGCCGAAACGTCGAGAAGGTAAATAAATAAATAAATGATGAAGTCCCGCGTATGAATAAATAGGCCCGTGTGGTGCCGGGTTAGAATAGCACCGCCCCCTTTCTTCCCGTGAGTGTCGTAAGAGTTGACTCTGGGAAAGGGTTAGTGTATTGTGGGCGATGGGCTAGCAACCTGTCACTGCAATATCTCGCTTAACCATCTGGTTACACTGAAATTGCTAAACGTGGCACTGGATTTTTGAATTCATGCGCTCTGCCCCTACTACTACCCCTCTTGGGAATACAGGCGTGAGAATATGTATGTATGTATGTATCTTAACGTAACGTGGGCTTCGGAAGCGCCGTGCGTAAGGCACAGTTAATTCAATGTCAAACAAGGACACAATGAAACTCCGGGGGGACGGAAAAGTTACTAGATTCCGTGCCACAGTGGACAAGTGGACAGCAGGCGGGGAAATAGGATACAGGTACTTATTGTGTAATTTTTTACACAAATATTCTGCCAATAAAGCTCCTCAATCAGTAAGTTAGCTCCGTCCATATTTACAGCACAATATGACTTTTCATTTATAGTACACCTCTAATAGTGGTGTTATATATTATTGTTATAAGAGCACTCTTAAATACACATTTCTTGCACACTTTTAAAGTAAAAAAGTACAGTATGTGCCCCCACTTACCTATCCAGGCAATTCGGTGTTTGAACGCGCACCACTACTAATACAAAGTTTGTCTAACTATTTTTAGCAAAATCAAAATGAGGTAGTTCATGATATTAATATTTCGCTAAAAATAGTTAGACAAACTTTGTATTAGTAGTGGTGCGCGTTCAAAACACCGAATTGCCTGGATAGGTAAGTGGGGGCACATACTGTACATGCAAAAATATTTCAATAAACATACATACATACACAACACATACATATTCTCACGCCTGTATTCCCAAGAGGGGTAGACAGAGCACATGAATTCAAAAATCCAGTGCCACGTTTAGCATTTTTAGGGTTATCAGATGGTTAAACGTGATATTGCAGTGACAGGTTGCTAGCCCATCGCCCACAATACACTAACCCTTTCCCTGAGTCGACTCTTACGACACCCATGGGAAGAAAGGGGGAGGTGCTATTCTAACCCGGCACCACACGGGGAAAACTCTTAGTATTTTGAACTTTTTCGCTTCATGTTATGTATTTGTCAAAAGTAATGCTCAGCTCATGTTGGTAATGATGGATTTCAAATTACCGGTAGTAAAGTTTTCATATTTGGGCTTATTATCAACTAATTACGAGTATTCACAGTAACTATTGTGTAAACTAAAACACTTTCAAGTTTAAAGTTGAAAACTCTTATTAGGACTCAAGTTTCACAGTTAGGATTGAAATGTATTGTGACGTTCCAATACGGTGTAATTTTTTCCAAAAAAATGTGATTGCCTTTCCAAACCTTTATTTTTATTGCATGCATAATTATTAAGCTGTTGTTTATTTGTTTAGTTAGGCTAAAATCTTTGTGAAATTTTGTGTCAATAAATGTATTTCTTTCTTTCCTTTCT
Source organism: Adoxophyes honmai (assembly GCA_005406045.1). Taxonomy (NCBI): domain Eukaryota; kingdom Metazoa; phylum Arthropoda; class Insecta; order Lepidoptera; family Tortricidae; genus Adoxophyes; species Adoxophyes honmai. Next base: position 5,720 of record BHDV01029742.1, read on the forward strand.
TTCAAACCGACCTGCTGTGACTTTCCTCCCGTCCCTAAGCGTCTCGGGTGACAAGGCGACCGGCACTTACCGGGACACTCCCGACTTCGCAAAAACGACCTGCTAATGTGACAAAGCTCGAGGTGAGACGTTCCCGTTTTATTTGGAAGGCTCAAAGTGTGGACACATTAAATTAAAGTGCTCTTGACACTTTTGTGGAAAATGTGTGATAAAACTGATTGTGTTACAGTTGGAATAAATTGACTACCGGATGGCTCTGGTTAGAAACTAACTAAGTTTGCTGTATGGCAGATGATTTGACTACCGTATGGTTCTGTGGTAATACTCGTAGAAACCAATTATGAAGTTTGCTGGTATGGCACATGATTTTTGACATGATGTTGAATTGGGTGCTCAGTTTTATTTCTTATATACATACATACAACTACGCCTGTGTTCCCAAATGCGGTGGGCAGTGCACACGAAAAGTGACATAGACAAAACCAGGACTTAAAACATTTTTTTTTGTTTTCAGTTGGCAGATACAATAGTGACAGGTCGCTAGCATATCACCTAAAGCATTCCTAAACATATTTCCTTAGAGTCGCATTTTATGACATCCACGGGAGAAATGGAGAGGTGTTATTCTAACCCGAATGCAAGAACTCCCGGAATCTTTTTCGATATGTGTGTGAGTGTGGCGCAGTCAGCAAAAACTCCCACCAACCCTTTCCCCAACTTGTCTCCGAAATCATTTCCTAATCATTCCACAACCGAATAATAAAAAGGCACAATATCTCCCTCATATTGTGTTTTTTCCTTACCCGTAACGCTTGACCTCTCCAGATGAATAAAACATTGCGTTCGACATCATCGGGCGCCGAGACGAATATTGAAAACGGAAATGTGATAAAAAAATGTGATATGAAAAAAAATGATATGAAAAAATAGTGAGCCTCCAAATCAGATCGGGACGTGCGGTGACGAATAATCCTGCGACCTTTTTAGAAATGTATTCGGTTGCGATCGAGGTTGAGGTGCGATTTGGTAGGCAACGACAAGCAGCGAGACTTGGCTGCAGTTAGCTAGGGTTTTAAGAGCGACAGTAGTGTCGTTGTTTAACCTAATTAACACAAAAACGCGGGATATATTAACGTTTTGATATGATTTTAATTACCTCGACCTTTTGACCGCTTTACAATGACTTTGGTTATGAAAAAAACCAAAAAACTACTAAAATCATGTTTTCGTATACACGGGTCTTTCACGGTATTTTCAATTACCTATCGATGTCAGAATCACGTAGTATATTAAAACTATGTTTTTTCCTTCCATATTTAGAACTAGCTTTCCGCCCGCGGCTTCGCCTGCGTGGAATTCGGTTATATTGCGGTATAAAGCGAACATTCCTTCGGGAACATCAATTTTTTACGGGATAAAAAGTACCCTGTTATTTAATCCGGACTTCTAACTTTACGTCTGCAAATTTTCAAAGCAATCGGTTCTGTAGTTACGGCGTGAAAGCGGAACAAACAAACAAACAAACTATCTTTCCGATTTATAATTTACTAGCTTTCCGCCCGCGGCTTCGCCTGCGTGGAATTCGGTTATATTGCGGTATAAAGCACAACTATAAGAAAACTTCTCGTTTCAAATGACACACAGCGCCATCGATCTATCATCTATCGATCGGTCATCGATCGATATCGATTTATCATCGATCGATATCGATCTATCAAGCAAACTATTTTTTGTTTTCCCTCGGGAACATCAATTTTTCCGGGATAAAAAGTAGCCTATTATTTAATCCGGACTTCTATCTTTACGTCTGCAACATTTCAAAGCAATCGGTTCAGTAGTTACGGCGTGAAAGCGGAACAAACAAACAAACAAACAAATAAACAAACAAACAAACTCACTTTCTGATTTATAATATTAGTAAGGAAGTAAGGATTAGTAAGGATAAATTTTAACAGATATGTACAATTTCGTGCATCTGCAAATAATTCAATCTGTAATTATGCTAAAAGTGGCTACGTAACGTGAAATAGTCATGATTTTGACTATGTAGCGAATCGTATGCTCTTACCTTTTGTGGGAATACATAATGTGATTGTATCTATGTATATTATTATTATATACCTACTGCATTCCGTAAATACCAGGTACACTGCTGTGTCGCTTACGTCTGCTGGCCCTGCGTGCAGTCGGCTACGAACTTGCACCTTAAAGATGTTCGTTGAAGTGTTAATTTAGCTGATATTTCGTCGTGAGTAAAGCGTGATATAATTATAGTTATGGTTTATCTATGTCACGTTTCATGTGCTCTGCCTACCCCATTTAGGAACTGTGATTGTATGTAAGTATGTACAGTCAAGGATTTTGATACCTGTGCCACTTTGAACCTTTTCATAGTGAGTTTCATATTGCTTTGATTAGTAGAAAATATGGTAAGTCACAGTGACATTTCTTGTGAAAAGGTACAAAGTGGCACAGTAATCAATTTCCTTGACTGTATGTTAAAGTAGTTTTTATTTCATTGCCTGTCACACATTAAGCAGATACGGTAAGATATCTGTTACAGAACATATATCTGTCAATATCGCTCCCTATACAATTCAATGAGCTGACACACACTGCGCAGATTTACCGTCAGGTATCTTTTGACACCGACATATGGAAAAATGGCATTTATACGCAGATAAAATATTATCTTATATGCGTAGTCTGGGACGGGCTTAATTCTGCTTCAAATAAAGAGCCAATGGTAGTAATAAACTAGAGCGTTCGGCATTTGTCTATGCCCACAGATGACGCAAGACTCCCTAATTAATTAATAAGCGATGTTTATAGCTATTTCGAAGTAAATCTCCATATTTACGCACTAACTTGGATATGAAATTAATTTCTCCGACCCAAAGATAAGTGGATCCGACGGTTTATAATAGGTTAAGCTATTTACGAGTCTAAGTTTCACGCTGATTTATCACCTAGGGTAACGACTTTTGATGTAGTTTGGGTCGAGATTCGGTAGCAGGTAAATGAATGTTTGACTTTGGTTTTGAGGTTATGATTACCACAAAAAAATACACATTCAACCATAAAATAGTTACAGAAATCGATCGCCATTATAATGCGCTCAAGCAACGCACGCATACACTCCACTCAGAGACAGGGTATCACACAATCAATTAATAAATCACACAAAAGCCACTACTGTAGCAGTTTTGTGTGCATACGCCATAATTGACATCCCTAGAGCGACCGCTCTGCGTAGGTATGAAAAGTGAAGTACATACACTGGATTGACTTTTGCACTAATCTGTTATGTGATTCTACTATTATTTATAGTTTAGCTTGACTTGAAAGTCTTGAAACCTTTTTGTAATAAATTGGTATAGTCACCCAAGAAAGTGGTCTTCCACTTTTGACAAAAGTTTCTGTGAGATCAAAAATATTATCACAAGATTGACATTGTCACTGTCATAATATTAAGGCAAAGGGAAATCGACCTTGTTGTTCATGAGGTTCAAACGAACATCGATCTTAAGGTGGTAGACCAATTTTTTGGCCGACTATACTCAATGTTTCTGCCGCGTTGCAGCGATTTAATAGTAAAAAGATTATTTTAGAGTCGATCTTGAGTTTGTTTGAGCCAGCTCGTAAGTTTAGGATGCTGAGTGTACAATGTATTCAATCCCCTAAATACATGATTTATTTATGATTTTACTAAAGCTAACTCAAAATTGAAACGTTAATATACATCCTTTGAAGTCTTAGTTACATCCCTCTTCCCAGTAGCCCTTAATTATAATGTAGCTCAAAACTGAGCTTTACCCTAACGACATCAAACAAGGAAATGCGGACATAGCATGGAGCAAGCTACTGGAAATCCCTAAGGCGATGCTGGAACGCTTCGTGATACGACTCAAAGGTTCCCGCTATGTTCAGTTCAATTTGCAGTTTTCAGTAGCTCTAACGTTCGTCCCCAGTCGTCTAAGCAAGGCACTTGAAAAGTGTGTATCTTCTGATACAGCGCATGTTCCACCGGGAAAACAGATTCAGTTTTTTCAATGGTGCTATTCTGTAACGTAATAAATAATAAACTAAACTCGTCGTATGTGTAAAAAAACTGTACCAAAGTATCTCGTATGTAACTGTATCGTCGTATGTGTAAACTGTGGCAAAGTGTACCAAAACCTAAAAACTATTGCGTGTTTTTTGTATGGGATGCCCCTTAAATACTTTCTCATTTTTAACCGACTTCATCTGAGAAAATTTCAACTGTCTATCACCGATATTGAGAAACAGCCTGGTGACTGACGGACAGACAGCGAAGTCTCATTAATAGGTTCCCGTTTTTACCCTTTGGGTACGGAATCCTAAGCTAGCTGTCATTATAATACTGAACATTTTACAGCTCGGCTTCGAGCTCGTCGACAGGTTTAGTCAGTAACGTTAAGGTCCGACCACACCGCAGCTTAAAAAACGGTCACGATACGGAATCGCAGTGACGCGTCGTTTTTGACGCATGCTATCCCACACCGCTGCTTAAAAAACGGTGATGCTACGGCATGAATATATGGTGCGTCCGCGTGTTTTAAGAGGAAATGGAGCGGTCATATTTTGTATGGAAACGTAGTCCCCTGATTCCTCCCTGGATATTACCCGTAGAACAATGATTTTTTAAATCAACAATCTAATGATATATTAGCATGTTCCTATGTTTTCCTTTTTTTCTTTATTGAATTATTAAAAGAGATATTAACCTTCAAAAACATGAAAAATTGGCAAGTTTTTTCCCTTGTGTTCAAACCTCTAGAAACCAATTTTAACACAATTATATCAAAATATAAGAACATAGAAACACAGTTATGACATTTTTTTAACATTTAATGAAAAAACATATTTAATCGGTTAAGTTTTGGAGAAGAAATCAGGGGACTACGAAACGTTGTTTTTGAATAATTTTCATAGGTATTTTCGGTCCGAGCTGTAGTTGTTCTTATCGCACTCGAAGTCGTCTGGGCAGGTCACGGCGCGACAGCAATAGATTTAGCAAATACCTATTTTTCAATTCCTTCGACCGGCATATTTCCTCTTAAGCAGCGGTGTGGGGAGCATGCGTCAAAAACGGTGCGTATACGACGCGTCACTGCGATTCCGTATCGTGACCGTTTTTTAAGCTGTGGTGTGGTCGGACCTTAAGAGAATAACACAATGTCTGTGCATAGTACGTCGTACAGTCAGGGAAATGGGATGTTTAGCAGGTTGAGATACTTCTCTAATTGCCCTTACTACTATTTCCAGCCAGTTGCATGACATAGATACTCAATATTGAACTTCATGGTGAAGTTTGTGCTATAATGCGAACAAATTATGAAGGCGGTCAACCTGCTAAACATTCAGATTCCCTGACTGTACACTAAACTAGTAAGAGGAGTGCGAAGCTGTCAAACTTGTCATAATTCAAAATTCAAAACTTTATGCAAAGAGACTCCTGAGAGCAGCACTATTACACGTCATTTTCGAGTCTAAGGCCCATAGCACACGGCGTATTAAGAACGCGCGTCTTCGGCGCCGTAAACGCTGATTGTTGCGTTTGCATTGATGATACAAGCGCGCGCATGAAGCGCGTATACGCGCGTTTGTATCTTATCAAAAGATCGCAAGAAAAGATGAAGGAGCGAATCTCTGATCAAAACGTAAAGGCTATGAGCAACTACAGCGCGTATACGCGCAGTATAGGCGCGTTTCACGATCACCCCGTGTGCTTAGGTTAGAAGGTTGCGTTCAAATCTCGTTTGAAGCGCGTATACGCGCGTCATAATTATTATCTGCGCGTTGACTGCGCGTTTAAAATACGCCGTGTGTTAGGGGTCTGACTACCAGCGTTTCGGAAGGACCGACATTGCTAAGAAGAATGCGCCACAAGAAACTTAGCGGAAAGTTTTTTTTTCTAAATGTTTGAAGTATCAACTTGAACATTTTGTGTTTATTATTGTTTTTTTTTAACAAGTTGAATTTATTAAAACTCTGTTTAGTTTCTTGCTGCACATTCTTAGTTTGATTGCTAATAATAATAATAATGTTCGGATAGTCGCGCTACAATAACTACCGCACTAGATGAAGGACTCAATGAAATTGCTGTTTAACACTATAGGAAATGCAAAATAGTAGTTACCTAGTTACTAATTCCACATATATTTTTCAAAACTTTATTTACATTCAAAATGATAAACGATACGAAGTATTCAAAGTCATTTATTCATTAAACTACTCAAATCTATTCGAGATTTTACGGTAATTTCAAAATCTTGCCTGTTTAATTGTCGAAAAGCTTATTTAGTATTTATTTAAATTAGTTAAGCTTGCTCTTCAAATGGCCTCAGTTTTGCGTTTTAACGACCTGTTTATCACAAACTGAAGTTAAAGTTGCAGTTAATGTCTCAGGAGATTTAAATTTGACGTCACGTACTGTCATTAGGGACTTAAAATAATTCGTTCAAGGAACTGAACTTAAGGTGTTTAATGTACCAAATATTTTCCTTGGCGCAGAATTTTTGTTTATACTTTTAAGATAGTTAAAAGGGCTGATTACTGATAGTAGACTTCTGGTGGCCCAGCCGGGACCATCTACAATGGAGGGAAGTCTTCATCGTTTGTTCTGGTTGACTTGAAATTTGGTTAACAAAATCTTAGAAAGATTACTATGAAGTAATTTGAAAAAAGTACAGTCGGCAAAAAGTTTGTATCGAAAAGTTTTTTGTTGGTTAGGTTAATAATAGGTACTTCACACCTCTTTACCACAGATTTATACTATTTTGTTTCTCCCTCGCCTACCTAAATGGAAAAGGAGCGTGTAAGTACGTATTGTATTTCGGTGAGTTTGTGTTAGAATGAAACTCCTTCATTTGTGTAATACAGTAGTTAAGATATCGCAACTGCCTACGCGATCTAAAACAAGCATACAAGATTACTTATGTATCACCTACCAAACGTAAATAGACGCATCAAAATGGTAATAATTAATGTTACGAAGTACAAAAATAGTCAGTTTCAAATATAACTTTGGCTTTGCGTAGGAGTCGCTGTGAAAACATGTCATTGTGTCAGGATATCGTGGAACAAGAGCGTCGGAAAATTAAATTTGCTCTATGGTTTTTCATTGTTTATTTCTTTATCTTAGGTCCTGTACTATGTACTATTAAACCTTTTGATTACTATTGTTTTAGTTGTCAAAGTTGCACAATTTTGGTAAAACGATTAGTAGGTTACACATATTTTTATTGCTCGGCTGTGAACAATTTTTTTTTTCATGATGCAGCTTCAAAATGATTCGCAGACAGTTATTTTTTATTTTTTACATTTTCCTAAGCATTCTTTTTTTTGGTATTTGGTCCCTCGATAGGCAAAACCGTGACTATTTCACACTTCTTCGTAGCCACTTGGCCCTATGTGGTGTCGGGTATAGAATTACACATATTATCTTAGTTTCGTCCTTAGTCTTAGGTACAGTATTCCCAAGAAAATAAGTCACATCGGCTGTTACCGTCTGCGCCGTGAAGCGCAGAACGATATCCGAGAGTAGCCGAACGAGTAATTTATCTATATAGAACTTTATTTACAAACGCTCTGGGTACAATTTTGCTTGCTATGCACACACTTTAGTTCGGCTACTCGACGCATTTGGCGCTGGGGTGGTAGACATCAGTCATGAGTCATCTGTCTGAGACTTCAATCAATAACCAATCACATCGTAAGTGTTCAGCGCGCGAAAAAATCTCTTTTATCATTGGTAGATCGAAGTTTCCCGCGCCACAAAACTGATATATTACGCAGGTACATCCTTGAGCATTCTTTGTTTGGTAATACTGTACATACGTTTTAGGCAATAGCGTATCAATCTGTCACTATTATACCTACCTCTTTTATATATATGTTTTAGCCTAAAACTATGCTTAAAATATTGCAATACCAATACACGTCTTCATCTTTACATAAAGAATGCGATTCACGATTCTGTGACTTACCCTTTTATAACATTGTTCGAACTCCAAGGTATTATATTAAAACTATCAATATTATCATTGACCAGGGACTGGCATAGTTGAAATTAATTACTCGGTACCTGGCCTAAGCCGACAAATATGTCTTTCGGTCAACCGACGGTCGGTATGAATTTATAATAAATTGAATGCTAAACCGGTTGGGGTGCACGAGGCAAATTTATTCAGAAATGTGAGGGTCGGGACGACAAAGATACAAGTGCTGGAAATGATACGCCCAGGAGCGCTATTGTCCAACGCACAAAAATCTATGGGGCAGCGCAGACGACACACTTTTTTGCGATCGAGTCTGCGGCGCGGCGTGGATTGTATGCGTTGTGGGCTGGACTTTTTGCGCATTGTGTGCGTTACTGCATATAGTTCCATAGGTTCTATTTTCACAGATTAAAAAGTCCGTCGCGGATAGCCTGTCGTCTGCGCAGGGCCTAAATCGTGTTTAATTTGACAGTTGGAATCAATAATCACTTCGAAATTGATACATTTCAAAACGAACTGACACTGAAACTGTCAATTTAAACACGATTTAGACATTTGATGCGTTAGACAATAGCGCTACAGGTTAGCATTGTGTTAAGTTTTGTCTCATTTTTCACACTTACCTAGATTATTGTTTTTCTGCATTATATGGGATGTCATAAGAGGCGACTAAGAAAACAGTTACGGTACGCTTTACGCGACAGGCTAGCAACCTGTCACTATTATACCTGCCAACACAAAATACTAGAACCGTGAACCGATGCCACGAACCGTGAAAGTCATGGTTTTGTCAATGTAACATTTCGTGCGCTTTGCCTACCCTATTAGGGAATACAGGCGTGATGTATGTTCGTATTTAATTATTCTAGCCACTCGCTTTAAATATGCCTAAACCCTTAACTTGGCAGTGTATCTAATAAGATACATTGTTCAATGTTCTTTTTTTTCGTATTTTTTTTTTTCAGCGAAAGGCTCGAATTCACGACTTTTTTAATTCTTACCAAATTTAGAGTTAGACCATTTTTTCAGTAGAATGTTCTAATGTAATAATAATATCAGTCTCTTCCAGTGAACTAATGGTATAAGCCAGATAAGTCCGTAAAGCGAAAACAATACAGCCGCCGCAGCTATAAGGTAAGCGGCAGCCTGCGCCGAAACCTTTTAAAATACACTTGCAACGTGGTACCTTTCAGTGGCCTTACCTTTATAAAATAGAGAACCTTGCGCAATACTGGCCAGATAGAATATTAAAAATAACACAACGTAAGGTAAACGTCCCTGCGCTCGACACTGACCCAATACATGGAACTTGCAACCTTATGTCATAGTAAGACAGGTGACAGATGGGTATCATCTATTGGGCGTTGAGGTGTCGAGCATTGTTACATTTACCTTAATCCTTATCCTTACTTCCTTACTTATTATAAGTCAGAAAGTGAGTTTGTTTGTTTGTTTGTTCCGCTTTCACGCCGTAACTACTGAACCGATTGCTTTGAAATTTTGCAGACATAAAGATAGAAGTCCGGATTAAATAATAGGATGCTTTTTCTCCCGGAAAAAATTGATGTTCCCGAGGGAAAACAAAAATATAGTTTGCTTGATAGATCGATATCAATCGATGATAGATCGATATCGATCGATAATCGATCGATAGATGATAGATCGATGGCGCTGTGTGTCGTTTGAAACGAGAAGTTTTCTTATAGTTGTGCTTTATACCGCAATATAACCGAGTTCCACGCGGGCGAAGCCGCGGGCGGAAAGCTAGTCTAACATAACTTCAATTAGTATATAAACTAATTTCAATTAGTCCGTTAGTTAAATTATGGAAAATTATGAAACACGTATTTCTTAGTTTATCAAATAACAAAACATCGACAAACTTCCGGAGAGCAGGCTTGTGACGTCACGCCGTGGTAAACATTGAACCACGTAGTGACGTTTCCGGAAATTTCAAAGCACTGTATCCTCGTTTTTTCTTACTTGGCAAAAAAAAAGTCCACAATTATTTTATTGTGCTCTATGTAACGGACTATTTTTAACCGACTTCAAGAAAGGAGGAGGTTCTCAATTCGTTTTTTTATGTGTGTTCGCTGATTACTCGAAGACGCCTGGACCGATTTGGAAAATTCTTTTTTTTCTGAAAAGATATATAGTTTCCAGGTGGTCTCATTAGCATATCTTTGACCTGATGATGGAATATGAGGGAAATCGAGGGCAACCCTCAAATTTAATAGATACAGGTAATGTTTTAGTACGTTTTTCAATGCTACACCAGTATTTATGCTTGGCAGTAAAAAAAAATGACTGAGCTGATAATGGAAGGTCGACTCCTTAATGTTTAGGAGTTAAAGTATAATTCTTTCAATATTGAATGCACCTGCAGACTGGAAATTATAATTTCAAGAATTAGTCAGCCCTTCTGGTGACCCTCATTAGACAAATGCTTTCAGGATATTATTATCACAAATTTAATTTGAAGCCAGATTTTTTTTTGTTTAAAATTATTTAATAAATTATTTTAATCAACTACCTAATACAATTTGAATTAAATAGCATACTCAAAACATGTTTCAGTCCTCAAAATGATTCTGTAACTATCGCCAAACTAAACACAGAGCTACCGTCTCTACAGTCACAAGTCATAGATATAGGCAGAAAGGCAGCGCTCAAATATTAAGGGTGGTAGAAACCTCTGCCACGCATGAATATCAAATGATCCGACATCACACGAGACGCTGTTGATACGCCGATATCAATCTTGCCTAAACACGGTTGTTCGCGGGAGGAACGTTTTTATTAAAAATAAACGCGCCCTTGTCTTGGCTGGAATACCGGAATGTATTACACGGTTCGCGGCGCGCGGTAGGCTTAGACCTACCATGGAACTCGCGTAATAAAATGATATAACAAAGGGTAATGTCAGTTTGATAAAAGTTTTTTTTTAGCTGACAGCATTTTTGGTAACGGTATTTCAATTTCACTGCTATACATTTTATGTTATTGAGACAGATTTCACGTCAATTGGACTAAATGTTGAAGAGTCCCTCTTTCGGACAGGGTCTTGCTTGAACCACCAGAATTGTGTGTACAACTAGAATATTGTTCTTCTATTCGGATCATAAATGTGTATCGTTGAGCTGTAGGTACACTAATGTTATGTACAATAATTCAGCTCAATCGGCAACCGAGAAGTAGATGAAACTTGCCATCCGCGCATGCAGCTCCTCAATAAGAACGAGTTACAACCTGAAATTAAGAAAAAGTTGCTTGAGCGTCACCATCCATACATTTACATTGTAGTAGGCACACAAAGCGACTGGTCGCCAACTAGTTACTAAACAGATCACCAGAGATGTGGCGTGCCGCTCGCCTGGTTACTGGTAACCCGAGTTTCTGTGTTATTGTTGCCAATTTAGCGCCTTCGTCGCTTAAAATTTACGCTACAAGGTTGGATTTGCCGAGCAAGCCGGGTACTCACTAGCGAGCCGTAACCGTAACATGCGTTATACACGACGAGGTTCTTAGTGTGTACACCTGTGAGACTTACGGGTTCAGGAAGGAGTACGTTGTAAACATCGCCTCGCTGCAAGCTGCTAGCAGTAGGTTTGCGAACCACGTACATACACGCTATGTTTTTCTGGTTACAGTAGATACCATCGCGAACCGGGATTGTTGAGCCATTTACCTATGTTTGTAACTTGGTCGTGTAATACTAATCCAATAGCTGACATCTAGTCTGTCACAACGGTCATTGATTACACGTCTAAATTGCAAACAGTGGCAGGTGGCTCAACAATCCCTGTTCGTGACTGTAGGTACCTACATGCAACGGTTATAGTTACGGCTCGCTAGTGAGTACACGGCTTTAATGGCCGGCGCTCACTGCCGGCATGGCAGAGGACGGCACGGCAAATCGTGCCGCGGCATCCAAAAATATAACCCGTGAAATGCTTCGGCACGCTGTGGCATGCCGCGGCATGCCGCGGCCTTTCTCAGATCAGTAACAAAATCCTTTGCCACGCCGTGCCACGCCGTGCCATGCCGGCAGTCAGCGCCGGCCTTAACTCACCGCGCGACCAATTCGAGTTTCAAAGGTAACGCTCCGTTTAATGCCCGTTCATTTGGCCCCGTCATTTGTCAGTACAGTGTTACTTAAGACGCTAAGAGCTCAAACGTCGCGCTACGTTATACGAGGTAAGAGACAACTGAGATGCACACTTCATTTACTTGCGTTAAATCGGTGTTTCTGACTGTCAGTTATTAAACTTTAAGACGAGGTTTCATAAATAAAAAGCAAGCAGAGCACACGATTCGTGTTAAATGTTTAAAAATAATGGTGGAATTCTAAACTTGATACCACACGGATTCTTCATCGTGCGGAATTGAAAAGTGTTGTTAACACCTCTCCATTTTTGGATGTCGTAAGAGGCGACTAAGGATAGGTTTAGGTGTAATTTAGGTGACAGACTAGCAATCTGTCACTATTTTGCCTCTTCCATGTGTAACTTTAAATTACCCTAGAAGTGGCAGCGAAGCGTGAAATAGCTACGATTTTCACTATGTAACGTTTCGTATGCTCTGCCTACAAATCATTTCATTAAAGAACTATTTTATACATACATACATACATATTCTCACGCCTGTATTTCCAAGAGGGGTAGGCAGAGCACATGAATTCAAAAACACAGGGCCACGTTTAGCAATTTCAGGGTAACCAGATGGTTAAACGTGATATTGCAGTGACAGGTTGCTAGCCCATCGCCAATACACTAACCCTTTCCCAGAGTCGACTTTTACGACACCCACGGGAAGTACGGGGGATGGTACTATTTTATGCAATATTTTTAATCTGTCCTTGATTAATTTCTACGTGACTACATTTACCGCCTTAAAGCGTCCTTTATTTTAATTTCTTTATCTCCCCGTCCGTTGAATAGTCCGTAATGAATGCGGTTTTTAGTTTGCATTCAAAAAGATCGAGATATGGGGGAATAAACAAAGAGGTTGTTTCTGCGACGGCGAGTCAAAACCAAAAGGATAACATCTCTTTGAACTTTTGAAGCGAAAGTGCACACGGAATAAAATATTCAGGTATTTTTACAGCGTGCTTACTTTAAATGTTTTTGGAGGGCTCAGTTTTCATATTGTAGTTTTGAGTTTAATTTGATTAAAGGTTCGGCGTCGTACTTAGCAATTGTCAGTAGTAGTAGGTTCGTGCTTTGTTTTACCACGGAAAAAAAGGTGCATGAATTTACTCCCACTACGTAAATCTTGCCAAGTAAGACGCGGACTGTAATTGAATGGATTGGTTATAGACTGGACTAAAACACAATGAAAAAAAAAACACTAAAAGTGGTGCACTTATGCACTACGGTCATCTTCTTTTTACAGTGTTAGTTTTCTGTACAACGATTTGTTTACTTCATCATCATCATCATCAGCCTATATACGTCCCACTGCAGGGCACAGGCCTCCTCTCAGTATGAAAAGGCTTGGGCTATAGTTCCCACGCGGGCCCAGTGCGGATTGGGAACTTCACACACAAGATTTGTTTACTTATTTAATTAAATTACTACACGGAAGAAAAAGAGAAAGAGAGGGTTAAGCGTGTATTTACCTCTGTAAGCAGTAAGTACTTCGTCTTCATTGCCAGACAAGAGCTTAAAATAAATTTTAACGTTTGCAAACGCATTCTTGTCTGAAGAATTTTCACAGAAATATTCGAGACACATTCCTAAAAGTTTATGGACATACTGGGAAATACGTAATATGATAAAATAAATACTCTACCAAGATACATGGTGATTATAATATCATCTGTCATAATGTTCGTTTGTTTTTTTATTAATATTTCAGTCTGTCTTAATTCTATCTGTTTCGACCCAGTGAACAGCAATATGGCGGAGGTAGAGCTCGAAATGTTTCATAGACAAAACAATTACTATTTTATGTTCCGTAGCCAGTCTTAGCATTTTTTTTTGTGTCTTAACTTGAGATCATAATCCTTTTGAGCAGGCAAGTCACTCGACTAATAAAAAAAGTTCAAGCCGGTTTGAGAAATGCTTTCTTAGAGCTTTCCTTGTATAATATTATTAATAGATTATAGATATTTAATGTATCCATATCTAAACTAGATATCTGTTAGATAACTAACATCACTCCATTTCTTTCCTGGAAGTTGTAGAAGGCAACTAAGGATAAAAGGCTGAGGTACGCTTTAGATGACAAGCTCGAAAAAAAAAATGTTTCTCCATAGCATATTATCAAGCTTTGAGGCCTCATTGCCATAGGAAAACCTTACGAAACTTACACAATATCAATAACAGGCAAGTTTTGTAATGTAAGTAAAAAAATAGTTGTAAAGCATTATAATGCATGCAGACTCCTTCGAGAAAAAGAACTGGCCAGCGAGACGCCACGAATAGCTAGCAAGATAAACGAAAATATTTATATTTGAATTTAGAATGGCACCGACAAAGACAGTTTGTTCCGCCCGGACCCGGGGGAACGAGCGTGAGCCTTTTGTAGTCTTCCTGTAAACGAAGTCTCTTATAGACTCTTGTGATCATATTTAGTTCGCTATTCTAAGACGTCTAGGCTAACGCGCGTTTAGTTCCGTGTAACTCGATAGGTATGAATTTTTCGTATGAAAATGGGAATGGTTTTACTGCCAGTCTGTTTCATTTATCTGGTGTCAAGAAGTGCTTAGTAGAAGTATGGAAGGTGGATCACTGAAATATACATACAGGGTGGCCAGAAAAGTGACGTCCAAAAATTTTTTTTAGGTGCCTCGTGCTGAGACGTATCTGAATCACCCCCATGTATGTTTTTCGAATGTTGATAGTTTTCGAGTTACGATTTTTTAAATGATTTTTTGCAAAATTGCTACTGGATCGGTTTCAAAAATTTTTTTCTTTGAAAGTTGAAGGTTTTTTTGATAATTTTTTTTGGCGCTTATTTTCTAATGAACTGTACATTTACTGAAAAAATAAACAGCTTCATAGCTTTGATGGCAGTTACTGAAAATAAGACCTAAAGTTGAGAATTCGTGTTAAGTAAGTTATCATTTAAATTTTCGATATCAAATTAAAAGTCTAAATTGGCCCTTTCTTAGTTCCTAAGTAGCTTCAAAAAATGCGCTAGACTTTCAGCTTTCATAATAATGTTAGACAAATAGTACTTCATTGGCTATTTTTCGTTGAAATCATCCATCAAAGACAGCGAGGTGGAATTGATTAATTTGTCAACTAATGAGAAATAACTCCATAAAAGTTATAATCTTACATTATGTGAAAGGTTGTTTAATTTTAAGGTTTTTCGCATCACATGAAGTTGAGAAATTATGGTAAAACAGTTATTATTAAAATTTTCGACTTCAAAATTTAAAAATCTAAACAGGCTATTTCGTAGTTCACAAATGGCTTCATCCTAAGTAGAAATCAGCCATCGAAGAAAAAAATAATTGATTCAATGAAACAAAGAAGATTGTAATGAAAAATTCAGTTTCTTTACATGTAAAACCGAAGGTAAAGAAACTGAATTTTTCATTTTCATTGCTTTTTAATATCCTGTTCAACCCTAAGTCCCCTTCCTATCTTTCAGAGAGATTCAGTTACTTGGCTGACGGTTCTGGGAATCCTTTACGGTCCAGTGACAACCTCTATCTTGCCTTTCCTATCATCAACTCCAAATCCTACTCCAATTCCTTATCTGTGCATGCTGTCCGGTTATGAATTCAGTTTCTTTACATTCGGTTTTACATTCGGTTTTACATGTAAAGAAACTGAATTTTTCATTACAATCTTCTTTGTTTTATTGAATCAATTATTTTTTTCTTCGATG
The DNA here is from genome assembly GCA_005406045.1 of Adoxophyes honmai. Classification (NCBI taxonomy): domain Eukaryota; kingdom Metazoa; phylum Arthropoda; class Insecta; order Lepidoptera; family Tortricidae; genus Adoxophyes; species Adoxophyes honmai. The sequence continues at coordinate 21,589 of BHDV01029742.1, forward strand.
GCTGATTTCTACTTAGGATGAAGCAATTTGTGAACTACGAAATAGCCTGTTTAGATTTTTAAATTTTGAAGCCGAAAATTTTAATAATAACTGTTTTACCATAATTTCTCAACTTCATGTGATGCGAAAAACCTTAAAATTAAACAACCTTTCACATAATGTAAGATTATAACTTTTCTGGAGTTATTTCTCATTAGTTGACAAATTAATCAATTCCACCTCGCTGTCTTTGATGGATGATTTCAACGAAAAATAGCCAATGAAGTACTATTTGTCTAACATTATTATGAAAGCTGAAAGTCTAGCGCATTTTTTGAAGCTACTTAGGAACTAAGAAAGGGCCAATTTAGACTTTTAATTTGATATCGAAAATTTAAATGATAACTCACTTAACACGAATTCTCAACTTTAGGTCTTATTTTCAGTAACTGCCATCAAAGCTATGAAGCTGTTTATTTTTTCAGTAAATGTACAGTTCATTAGAAAATAAGCGCCAAAAAAAATTTTTAAAAAAAACCTTCAACTTTCAAAGAAAAAAATTTTTGAAACCGATCCAGTAGCAATTTCGCAAAAAATCATTTAAAAAATCGTAACTCGAAAACTATCAACAATCGTAAAACATACATGGGGGTGATTCAGATACCTCTCAGCACGAGGCACCTAAAAAAAATTTTTGGACGTCACTTTTCTGGCCACCCTGTAGATTAAGATATAGCGTGATAAGGGAACCAGAATGTAAAAATAGTTATAGTGACTAGGATAGAAAAAAGTAATATTGCTTACTCAGTTGGTTTGATGGATGAAAGAAGACTTACTATTTCACGTTTCGTAGTCACTTATAGCATAAAAATAAAATAGATGGGCAGTCACTTCATTGGAAAAATATTCCATATCAAAAGTGCAAGGGTGGAAGTCGATAGAAAAAAAAACTCACTTATGAGTATGACGCTGACTGTATAGTTCCCGGCAAGTTATATGTATATGCTAAGATGTTTTAGTTGATTATATTTGATGATATTGCCATCTTACTTGCGAGGACTGTAAGTATCAGTTGTTGGAACTAAACATATTGTTTTAAATTAGTCAAACTGTTTAGAAGCAAAATTTTCTAAAAATACCCTCTTTCGGAAATAAAAATCAACGTATATGTGCTATAGTAAAGAAATGCAATTAAAACTCCCCTCCAAATTAAAAACAGGTAGTGTTAGTAAAAAGATTTTAGCTAAACCGTCAAGTCTTTGAGAAGTAAACGAACAAAATTCTAAAAGCAAAGTAAGAATACGGGATTTAATTTAAAAGAAATAAAACCAGCCACCATTCCTTGACCTTACTTTGAAGTGCATTTTTAATTTGTACCTGCCAGAGTTCCGCAGGCACACAAGCAAAGAACGTAAAAAAAACATTTAAATTTCGAATCTCGACGTGAGCTTTCATTTGTCTAATCCTAATCTTTTACTTTTAATATAAAACGCTATTTTCCTTGGTAACGGATACACGTGCGATCGTCGCAACCGATCTTGCTTAAGTATGTTTTTTTGTTTTATTTGTTACATAACAGGAAAAGAAGTCTACAGATTGAAAAACAGAACACTGGTTGTTAAGTTACAGACGTTTTGTTAGTACTCAATGACTCGAAAATATTTTAGCACATGACTTGTAAAAATGCTGCTAAAATGTAACAAAATTCATCGTCTCTTTTTAATGAAATGACATAGCTCAACCAGTTTAGATACTTAGAGAAAAACACGTCAGAAAAGTGTCCTGCCATTTATAATTCCGTTTCACTCTTCACTCCACGTACCTGTTATAATACGAAATAAAACTGAAAGCATAAAAATCCCGCACATACTTAATTACTCAAACGATTTCATGTTCCATTCGCCTTTGAGCGCTCTACGTGGGCTCGGTAATTACTGTAACATACGACTAACAAATGTACAACATAGTAACAAACGTAGAGGAAGTCCACTACGCAATTTTGGTACGGTCCGCCTAACCTAACGTGAACGCCTAAACATTGAGAGTGAACTTTCTATACGAAGTACTATTATCTATTCTGTGACATAGCATTGAGTAAAAAAGCCAACTTAACTATCTACCGAATACTACATTCCTCTACCTACTCTATCCTTTAGACTTCTTACCGAATTTCATCAAAATCAAATCTAAGGATGCATAAACCTATTCTTCCTTAGTAGTCTCTTTCGACATCGACGAAAATGGAGAGGTGTTATACTAAACGACACTATACGAGTGTTTTATATTGTGTTTTAATAAATTGGTACCGCTACGTTCAATGTAAGATTATACCAAGCTACTTTATTATGTGGTGCCGGGTTAGAATAGCACCTCCCCCTTTCTTCCCGTGGGTGTCGTAAGAGTCGACTCTGGGAAAGGGTTAGTGTATTGTGGGCGATGGGCTAGCAACCTGTCACTGCAATATCACGTTTGACCATCTGGTTACCCTGAAATTGCTAAACGTGGCACTGGATTTTCGAATTCACGTGCTCTGCCTACCCCTCTTGGGAATACAGGCGTGAGTATATGTATGTGTACTTTATTATGTATCGTAACTACAGTCCCATAAAGAACGTAACTACTAACTAGCATAGCCAATAAAGTATGAACGGAATACTTACTATAATAGCTTAATTGAATAGATCCAGCCGATTCACGCCACCATCGACTATCACAGAGACATAAATAAAATAATGACCCAAAAACTTTCAACTTAGGCAAACACATAAATTGTTTCAAGAGAGGAATCCTTTGGACGAACAAAGCGTTAACTTTCTTGCTCGCAACCTCGTCTTTGTAACCAGCAGGCAAAGTCCATTTTACGTGCATCGGAAAGTAAGAAAATTCAACGATCACGCTAGCTATGTGCAAAGTTAAGTTTGCGTCCGGCGGGGCTCCTATTCCGTCAGCATACGGTCGGGTTTTTAATCTCCAGAGGGTGGTATTTGGTGTTGTCAGTGGTATATTTGTTACCCTCTTCTACGGAACGACGAGATAATTTATTGAGGTACGGTGACCACTTTTTTCTCACCCTTTCCTTCGTTTGTCTGTAAGTAGTGTTCGGCTTGTATTTAGCTCGAAAAAAGTTTCGGCAAATGTTTCGGATGGCTTGAGGGAATTTATATATTTTGGAACTCAATTAATTTGTTTACGGGGTGAGCCTTAGACCGTGAAGGATGTTAAAGAGCTCGATGTTGAAGAAGGCTTTTAATTTTAGACGCCAGTTTTTCTTTTGTTCATTTCACGGAGCAGCATTGAGAAGATATTTTTAATTTTCTGGCCAACAACTAAATTTAGTAATCCATTAAGTAATAATGATACAGTGAAAAATATTTTTATTAATCAAAGCGAATGAAAGTTGTTTTTAACAAATGTAAAGTCACGTTAAAAAAGCTGCCACTTCTGATAAAATATGGGCCATGTGATACGCAAGTTACAGGACACTGGCCGTTTGCCAGCTTTTTTCAATTTTGGAACCATTTTAATCAGGCGAGGGACGTTAAAATGGAGTGTTTTTAAATTTCGATGGCCAGTGTCAATAATTTTAAAATTTTAAAATCAAATTATGAGCAAAGTAAGTAATAAAACAAAACGGTATTTGACAAAAATAATTGCGTTTTAAAGAAATGTTTGGCCATTGTAATTTACAAATGGAACACAATCTGTTAGTGTTATAATATCAACGGTGATCATGTTTACCGATTATCACCGAGTTTGACAACATTTTTCGCTTAATTAAAATAGCCATGAGTGATTCTGGTTCCCCGCTTTGTCTCAAGTTTACGGCACCACTACATTTCTTCCGTGGACGTCGCTTAAGCCAAATAGATACGACCTGTCATTATTTACAATATATTTACAAAACTTCAAACCTAAATGTATCTTAAAAGTGACTGCGACCCGTGAAATAATCAAGGTTTTTTTTTGTGGCGTTCTGTGTACTCTTCATACCCTAAATCTTATCCTAAAGTAATCCAACAATAAATGAAACAAGGGAACATGAAATGGTACAGTTTGAACATTATTTTGAAGTATGGCTCGTCGAGTATGCTTTTTTATACGCAAGATATTCAAGTTAAATGTTTTATTACATATCGACAATATGCAAAATATGCAAATATGCTAGAAGTGGCCACGAAACGAGGTGTAGTCATAGTTTTGTCTATGTAGTGTTTCGTGGGCTCTCCCTACCTTTTTTTGGAAAACAAGCGGGATGGTGTGACAATATTATACCGGTACGATAGGTGCTTATTAATTCTACACATACCTAACTATACCCCAGAACCCACTGTCAAGCCAGTAGGCCTGGCTTGGAGCCAGCAGGCGCACAATTAGCACGAACTACCGCTGCATACTAAATTGTGAAACAAAGACTAAACTTTGAAGCAAAAACGTTGAACTTCGTCCTGCTGCTATTGTCTACATTGTGCCAATCGGGTTCAGTTGTTTTTGTGGAACGTTCGATCCGCGTAGTTGAATCCGGCCGATGCATCGCGCTGTTTGTGTTTTTTTTAATTGTTTTTATTATAAAGTATTGAGAAAGAAAGAATTAACACTGGCCACTAGGATTTATTTTTAATTTATTTTATCTTATCGATCGCAAGTATGAAAACACTGGCCATTATTTCAGTCACAAGCGGCTATTTAAAAACAATAACTAGTCATTTTGGTTTTCGAATCAGTGTAGTGAATCAGTAAACCAGTAAACGTTAAATTTCTAGCAATTTCGATGGAGCATAGTAAGTCAAGGAATTTCGTCTAGTATTTTAAAGGGAAATTATTGATCAAGATTATCAATGTTATTACTTTAATACACTACTCCAGCAAGAATTGGACTCATAGAAGCTTTTAACGCTGCAATGCTGCACCGAAATTACTAGCAAGTTTACAATCACTGAAGCCAAGTTATAAATCATTTAAAAAAGCACAACTTAGTTAACTAACTATCTAACGCTTACAATAAAAATAATCAACATACTCGTATGTTTCATTCGGTATTCCAAAGCAACCGCCGAATTGTTTCGTATCTCTTTCAAACTCTAAAAGCAAATTAACAAATCTAATTGCAAATTTATCCAAAACCTCCAATCGGGCAAAATTGCTATTCCCTACACAAATTTCCCTCCTATATTCAGGGCACGCGCACCATATTTGTCTGTAAAATTGCCGCTCAACAAAAATATGAACATTATAATCTCTTCCGAGTTACTCAACCGTAATTGGTTTATAATTCATTCTCGTACTTTTTACTTTTCCGCCTCGCGAAATCTTATTTTCGTGTTTTGATAAAGGCGGGCTACAAGACAGCAATGCTAATAAGGGCTAAGATATATTTAATTTGAGATTTATGATCGTTTTTAACAAGCTTTTGTTCTACCTTGCTGTACGATGGTGTTGCTATGAACTTTAGATTTACGCAAATGATTGCAAATGATTGGGTTTAGAATAAAATCTCTCCGTACCTTTTGTGGATGTCGTATGAGCCGACCAAGGAATTAGGTATATCTTTGGCGACTGGCTAGCATACATACATAACGTCAAGCTTCTTTCTCACAGGCGTAGGCAGATACTAGGAGACCTCTTTTGCCTCATCCAGATTAATTAATCTCCTCATACATGTTCGTCGGTTTCAAATACTCTTGTCCTGACCTGTTTTAAAACGTCCGCGCTTTGGTCACAGAACGTCCGTCTAGGTCTTTCCCTCCCAATGCATCTACATTCCCTCTATAAATTTGTTTAGTAAATCTACAGGCTAGCAACCTGTCAACTCAAAACCTAAAAAAGTATCCTAAAAGTGGCCAGGAAACGCGGAATAGTCATGGTTTTGTCCATCTAACGTTTTGTAAATGCCTACCCTACTTGGGAATAAAGGAATGATGTATGTCTGTTGAATAAAATCCTATGTAAGAACACCTGCAGAGAAAAGTAACCCCCTAGTAATGCAACATTGTATGGGCTTTGGGGTTACTTTTCTCTGCAGGTGACTGTACCATCGCGAACCGGGATTATTGAGCCACTTACCTATGTTTGTGACTTGGTCGTGTAATACTTATCCAATAGCTAACATCTAGTCGGTCACATCGGTCATTGATTACACGACTTAATTGCGAACAGTGGCAAGTGGCTCAACAATCCCGGTTCGTGACTGGCAGTATAGGTATACTGCTTCCTCTCTAAGCTTTATCTCAAACCTTTTAGTACTGCAAAGACTAGTACGAACGTGTTCCGTGAAAACATAAAATGTTTGCGTATTTCCCCACGGAATACCCCATATCCTTGGACGAAATCTTAAAACTGTAAGTCACGGCTAAACACATTTTTCAGTGCCTAGTCAGTGCTATGATTAGGTTTCTCTCCTTGTGCTCGTTCCTGGTATTTTTTAATCATCTCAGTTACTTGATTGTTATTGAATAAGACGTACAGACTGAATAAGACGTTATAGAGTCATAGACTACGTTGCGCTTCGCAGCCACATATTATAGCATGGTGTTAGGTATAAACATAGATGAAAGTATGATAGTGACAGGTTGCTAGCCTATCGCCTACCTAAACATATTCCCTAAGTCGATTCTTACAACATCCACGGAAGAAATGGAGAGGCGTTATTCTAACCCTGACACCACACGAGTCGGTGTTGTTATTGACGACTATCTAAATTCGTGGGAACCGTTTATGTTCCAGAAATATCACATTAACTTTGCATGCAGAGCAGATGGCCGATGGAGTCAAAAAATACTCTAGTGGAGCCCATCGGGGTCAGATAAAGAGTAAGACTTCTCCATTTCTTCCGTAGATGTCGGCAAGAGGTTAGCAACCAATCACTGTTATACCTCTTTCATTAATGTTTTAACCTCAAATGTAACTAAAACTGCTGCAAAATGTGAAATAGTCATAGTTTTTTTCCCAGTCACGTTTAACCATCTGGGTTACCCTGAAATCGCTAAACGTGGCACTGGATTTTTGAATTAATGTGCTCTGCCTACCCCTCTTGGGAATAAAGGCGTGAGGATATGTATGTATGTACGTATGTTTTTTTCCCAGTTGGGAACACAAACGTGATGAACGTATGTTTGTATGTATTTCATTACACTGATTCTAAATGTAGTTTTATATTTAAATTATTAATTCTTTTTTTGATTGACGGCTGTCAAGAACGTCGGTTGAGAAAATTTATGTTACGATTTATTTCGGAAAATAATTATATTTAAGTATATTAATAGTGGTGTTTGGCGCCAGGGAGTTTTTTAAATTATTTCGGCTGTACCTGTGCATCGATTTCCGTACGTTTTGGGGGTCGGGGTACCGCGGCAGGCACGGACGCCATGAGCGAAGCGAGCAGAGGGTCGCGGGACTCGAGCAGAACCCGT
>BHDV01029742.1:34890-83486 GCA_005406045.1 Adoxophyes honmai
ACGTTAGTATATTGAAATAAACAAACATTTGCGGACCGGGGTTGCGAACATTGTTTCTCTATAGGTTCTATCCTCTATGTTAAAAACACATAGCGATTTCTGCAGGAACAGCGACGAGTCAGGTAATTTGGTTGGGCACTTTTTTGTAAAAAATTGTATCACACAAAATACAGTTGCCAGCCACAAAGTTCGCACATCGGTCTATGGAAAGACAAAATTAGAGAGGGACAACGCTACAGCGCCTACTCAAAGATGTAGGCATATTACACGAGATGTTAGGTAGGGTCAGCGTCAAAAGTAAGTGATAATTTTAGTATAGAATTTGACGTAACTCAGTACTAAAATTGTCAGTTACTTTTGACGCTGACTGTACATGATCATATCATAACTATACCTATTTCATGTTTTGTGTTCTCTAAGCGTAACTTTAGGTTAAAAAATAGATGAAAGAGGTGCACATTGCTGTTATGATTCATTGGCAAAATGGAGAAATGTTTTTCAAAACGAGACATCACTCTTACACATAAAACTACCGTGAGACTCACTCATAGTGAAAAGTAACGGATTACTCACGTTGTTTATACCGAACCGGAAAACTGTTCTTAATGCTCGTACTACGTCTGTGGTCGGTGTGAACGAGCCTTTAGAGACTGATGTTGTTAGTGTTGTGTGCTACCCATCTTTTGACAATAATAGTGAATGTGTTAGCGAAAATGTGGGTAGTTGTGAACTGTTGTCAGCTGTGCCTAGTAGTCGCGCGGAAAGAGCGGCTGCACGCAGTGCGCGTCTGTCCGCTGCCGTGGTGCGTAGCTCCAGATGATGGATCACGGATTGATCCGAAACATGTCGAGCTAATCTCGGTGTAAACAACGTGAGTAATCCGTTAATTTCCACTGTGAGACATCACTCGTAGATATTTTATTATGAGCATTAATCTCTCAGACTTTGACAGATTAAATCAAATCAGGTTTCAGTGTTTTATTTATAGAAACGCAGTCTAAATACGCCCCAATGCACGGCACAGACCTCCTCTCAGGATGAGAGGGGAGAACCAAAAGTAAAATAAAAACAATAAGCTTCAGTTGCGTAAATAATTTACCACAAAAGCATTCACAAGCAAAATGTAACGTCTACAAGATCAAAGATATAATATCTGTCTGTCTATCTATCCAACTTAAGTGATTTTCTAAAACCTTTTCTGAATAGTTGTGCATTTTCTTCTGTTTTCTTTGAACTTTCGTTTAAGACATATTGTATTTATTACCTAACCCATGTTACTGCCAATCACACTGGAAAATATTAAAATCAGGTTTTTTGTTTAAAAAATACACCGTTTTGTCTTGTTTATGATATTGTAAACGCATCTAGTTAATATAATATGGTTAAATTTAATGATATCAACGTGTCTAGCGTGCTTGGAGTCGACATGGCTGGAAAGAGGTAAGCGATGGTGATCCGAAGCATCTCGGTAAACTGATTCCGTGTAACAAACCAATAATACCCAACTGTCATTTTGCTTGCAGATACAAATTTTTGGCAAATCGTTTGATCAATTGGCTTCAAAAATGCCCGGGCATGGTTTTCGGCTTTGACTGTACGATGTTACGCGATACCTTTTTGTGTCAATTTGAAAATTAGTCTAACAATCAGAATCCATCCAAAACCGTAGGAGTATTACGTTACGCGAATATAAGCAGCGATTTTCACGTGTTTTTTCAAGAGTTCATCAAAAATGCAAACCTTCATGAAAATTTATGCAGTCCGGGTCCTGAAAAATTCGTGGCGTCAGCGAAAAATCGTCCATACGTTTGTGATGCAGATTTCCCGTTGCTGCACTTTCTAACATCATTTGTTTTTAGTTGCTAGTGCCTTTGGGAAGTGGTGGCCATTTTGATTTTCTGCTCAGTGTGATCGCCGATCACCGATTGCCTTTGAGGATGTCCTTTAAAAGTCACACTATTAATTTGTGACATTTTTCATGAATGCGTTTAATCTAAGAGGTGACTTTGAACTGTTAACTTACCTTGCTTTACTTAACTGTTAAAATACCCGCATATTTAATGGTTACCCTTTATCTATTTCTTTCTTTGTTTTCTATTGTTTACATTTATTTTTATTAATGCCAAAGGTTTTAAAGCTATATATGACACTAGCTTTTGCCCGCGGCTTCGCTCGCACCAAGTTCGGAATAACACAGAAGAGATCTCAAGAATTATTATTTGAATACGCTGCTGTAGACGTATATGTATTTCAATTTGGGAATAGGATAAAAAGAATAAAGGCATATGCTACATAGAAAACATTGATAAATTGCGGAATGCTCCATAAATACTTTACACCCCTCATTTTAGAGAAGTGATGGATTATAAAAAGACAAAAAGTAGCCTATGTCACTCACTCTCCATCCCTTCGACTATTTCCATGTAACCTGCATGCCAAATTTCAAGCGTCCTACTTAAGCGGTTTAGATTTTTCACACAACGGGATTTTCGCGCTAATTCCCGTTCCTGTGGGAATTTCGCAATATCCTGTTGCAACTAAACTTTCAGTTTACTGAGGTACCTGCATGCCAAATTTCAAGCGTCTAACTTAAGCAGATTAGATTTTTCATGTAACGGGATTTTCCCGCTAATTCCCGTTCCCGTGGGAATTTCGTAATATCCTGTTGCAACTAAGCCTAAAGTTTACTGAGATACCTGCATGCCAAATTTCAAGCGTTTAACTTAAGCGGTTTAGATTTTTCACACAACGGGATTTTCCCGCTAACTCCCGTTCCCGTAGGAATTTTGCAATATCCTGTTGCAACTAAGCTTGAAGTTTACTAAGGTACCTGCATGCCAAATTTCAAGCGTCTAACTTAAGCGGTTTAGATTTTTCATACAACGGGATTTTCCCGCTGATTCCCGTTCCCGAGGGAATTTCGGGAATTCCTTTCTTAGCGGATGCCTACGTCATGACATCTACCTGCATGCCAAATTTCAGCCCGATCTGTCCAGTAGTTTGGGCTGTGCGTTGATAGATCACTATGTCAGTCAGTCACCTTTGAGTTTTATATATATAGATTAAGGGAGAGGTCAAGGATTGAGTATCAAAACAAGGAAAATACATCACAGACATCGTGTCAATGTTACGGACTTTTCATCAAAATAAATAAATAAATAAATATCACTGGACAATTTTTACACCAATCATCTAGTCCTAAAGTAGGCAATTTAATGCCTGTGTAATGGGTACTAGACAACGGATAAACATACTTATATATAGATAAACATCCAAGACTCGAAAGCAAACATTCGTATTCATCATACAAACATCTGCCCCGACCGGGGATCGAACCCAGGACCTTAAGCTTCACAGCCAGGTTCTCTAACCGTTGGGCTATCCGGCCGTCAAACAAAAGGATTGGAGATATCTACACCGATAAGAGAAAGGAAGTAATAGTTTTTTATTCTCCTATCGTTCCGACTAGTAAAGCTATTTGTTTGAATGCTTGACAGAAACGAGAGAACGAGTTCAAGAAATCTGTTTTTAAAATATAATCAGCATGCTGATAGTTCATCAAACATTTTTGTAACTTGTAACCAAAGTGAGTTTATCGTTTGTTAAAATAGTGACGAGTGGCTATCAATTTACAATCAAAATCTAGAGTATCATTGACGCTCATAATATATGGCGCAGTCGATAGGATGTATTCAGTTCTGTGAAACGTTTTGTGATGATAGTTATTATTTATTACTCAGAAATTTTGGTAATGCGATCTTGCACAGTTATACCAAAACCCATATATCTACATTGTAAGCTTGTATGAATATCGCATTAAGTACTTCATAGTTAACTGTCCTGTGGGAAATAAAGAAAGGGTTATATTTCAATTTCAGTAAAATAGTAAGATACTCCCTTTTTTCAGAGCGTAGTTAAATCTTCTTTAAAATCATTCGGTGCTCCAATTCCTCAACTCAAGTGCTTTAATCTAAAGAACTCAAAAATGATAATGAAAACAAAATCCCTTAAACGAGAAAAAGAAAGGGTTTCATTCAATTATACTCGTTCAATCGGACGCCCTGATTGCCCGGCCAGCGCCGGAGGTGACGAAAGTTGAAAAAAAAACTTTCGGCCAAAGAACAAAATTCCATCCAACTGAGTCGTACTAAAACATTCTGAAAAAAAACGGACCCTCTACTTTTTCATGTAATCAAAAATGCAAATCTCCCAGTAAAAATTATGCTGATTTCACAACGTTTTTTTCGTTGGCGCAACTGATTTTCATTTTCGGAGCTTTGTTGGTAATTTTGGCGAGTTAACTGGAATTTTTAACTAGATTACGTAAGCGGGGATGATGTGTCGTCTCGTAATGGCCTTCATTATATTCCAGTTACTATAAACTACGAAAAAGAGGACTGTTAAGTGGGTGTAACGATTAATTATTACTTCGTGTATGTACACGGAATAGTTGTTCATTAGTCGCTTCTTGACACCCACGGAAGAAATTGAGAATTCTAAACCCGACACCACACAGGTGATTCGATCAGATCAGATTTTAACTTAGATGTCATAGGTAAAATAGTAGTGACCACATGCACGGAAGAAACAGGGAAGATTTCCCAAAACAAGCAAAAGTTCAGATGTTGTTAAACTATGTGTAAAAAATGGTGGACTGCTAGAATCTGTTCCTAAACTCGTGTTTAAAAATTTCAAGCGATATAATACACGTAGCGATACTGTTCCGAACTTTCCTTGCTGTCACCAATAAATCAAGGCAAGTTGTACAATCAATAAAACACACGTTTCGAAGCAAGTTAACACATTCTTCGCCGAGTGTACAGTTGAATAAGAACATCGCTGTGATTTTGTTCTGTTTACTATAAAGTTAGTTTGTAACGTATTAGTACAAAACCCCGTGTGTTGTCGGCTTTACAATAACACCACTCTTTTTTTCGTGGATGTCGTAAGAGGGTAAGGAAATAAGTTAAGGTATATTTAAAGCGATAGGCTTGCAATCTGTCACTATTATACCTGCCACCTCAAAGCCTAAAAATATGCTAGAAGTGTAATTTTGAACACTCAAATTTAAAGAGATCGTGGTTCCAATCTCGATAGACAATAGCCCTGTTTTTTTTTTCTAGAAGAATTAATTTTATTATTACCCGTGTGGTGTCGGGTTTAGAATAACACCTCTCCATTTCTTTCGTGGATGTCATAAGAGGCGACTAAGGACATAGGTTAAGATATACTTTAGGCGTCAGGCTTGCAACCTGTTACTATTGTACCTGCCATCTCAAAACCTAAAAAGTATTATTTTATAAGTGGCCACAAAACGTGAAATAGTCGTCGTTTTGTGTGCTCTGCCTATCCCGTTTGGGAATACAGGCGTGGTTGTATGTATGGTATGTATGTATGTATGTATGTTAATTTTTTTTCATTAAACTTACCTGAACTAATTTGAAATTGCAACCAACTCTATAAGTTTAAAAGCTATCATGACACGGGAAGATGTAAATATTTAAGTCTGTAAAATGTGTCTTCATACATACAATTTCGTCTGGTTTCCCAAGTGGGATAGGCAGAACACATGAAACATGAATAAACCCTGACTATTTCACGCTTTGCAGCCACTTGCATTATTTTAAGTGTCTCCTATGGTTCAAAAATAAACTTTGCATCAAAGCTACGCAAAAACAATACCGTTTCCAAAATGGAATGTTAAAAAAACGTTTTCCTATTTTTCGCTATGAGCCCTTTTTGTTTTACACAAACAAAAACAATAGAGAAATATGTACAGCGAAGTCACTATTGTTGTACGCTGTTGTTTAAAATCAATATTTTGCATGTGTTGCAATGACACGAATTTTTGTAGCAAGCGTGAATTTTGCAGTTTAAGGGTGAAATTCATCGAACTGTTTTGATACAAAACCTAACGTGCTCTCCTAGTCTCCTCTTACGACATCCACGGAAGAAAGGAGAGGTGATATTGTAACCCGACACCTCACGGGAAATAAGGGACAGGAAATAAGTTTAGGTACGGTTTAGGCGACAGGCTAGTAACCTTTGCCATCTGCCACATCTAAAATTATGCTAAAGTAAGTACAAAACGGTGAATAGTTATGATTTTGTTTATATCACGCTTCGTGTTCTGTGTCTACCCCATTTGGGAATATAGAGATGTATGATGTATAGGTATATAGGAATTTGCAGGTAATGAAAAATACTAACAACTCGCATCTTAAATCGAGTTAGCCCCTCATTTAGCATCCGCAGCGGCTATTAACACCGCTCGCCATCTTTGTCCATGTTATATGGAAGCGCTAAAAACTAGCCCAAAACATGTCAAGCTAAACTCTATTTAAGTCAATCGTTATCTCAATTTTTCAAATAATTCCACAAGCAACCACGCAAACACACAAACAAATACACAGAACAACAAAACTTGTAACACTCTTTTTGCCTCAAGGATAAAATAAAACAAAATATTATTACAACAAACCTCCAAGTTTTTTAATCATACGAAATTTGCATAGTTTCCGACTGACGTCGAAAAACCAATTACTAAGGTATTTCGCAGTGAACTGTACTGAAACGCAAGTTTAATGAAGAAACACGACCGGTAATATTTTTCGCGAACGCGTTTTGTTTTGTGTCAAATGTATTTTTAGTTGCTCGCTTTGCAACTTTGCGCTATTTGTTATTTATATTAAAGCCTCCGCATCTGCTGCTAAAACTGGTAACGTTTTTACTATAAAAAATATAAAGCCGTGGCAATAAATATTCAAAATTTCATGATGAAAAGGAACATTTTTTTTATCACTAGCCATTATAATGTGCTACACGCTTAGACATTAGAAGCAAGTGCCTCATGTGGTACTATTACAAACCTACATACAAGTATTCCCGATTGGGGTTGGCAGAGCACACAAAACGAGAGATGGGCAAAACATAGCCACTTCTAGCATAAATTTTAAGTTTCAAAACAAATGGAAGAGATACCTATATAGTGATAAGTTGCTAGCCAGTCGCCGAAAACACACCTAAACTATTTCCTTAGTCGCCTCTGACGACATCCACGGAAGAAATGGAGATTCTAACCCGACTCTACACCTTGAAAAGGATAATATTTTTTCCAATATCCTTACTTCGATTAAAAAACAATACTTAATTTACCGTTTCTCATCTCAACTTCAAAATAATCCGATTTTTTCCGAATGTCATGAACTACACCCGACACGGTTTCTTGAACGGAACATTTATTTTCGCAGCATAATCGCCAGCGCATCATTAAGACTTACATCGCAGAGTTTAAAAGAGCTCTCTCTATGGGGAAATGGAAATGCACTTAATGCATACGTAATCAAATTATCTTGGTGCGAAGCGCTGCCCTGCCCCGGGCTATTGTCTCACCGTAGGGAACAGAATAATCTACAACATAATTTTAAACAAAAAAAAAACCGACTTCAAATTAGCAATATTTTAAAAGTATTCTGTTTACTAAAATTAAATGTAAAATCTTGACTTCATCAACAAATTACCGAAAACGCCGTACATCTCCATATAAAATTTGAAGAGTTCCCTCGATTTCTCCAAGATTCCATCATCAGATCCTGGTTTCGTGCCAATGGGACCAATTTGAGTTATACACTTTTGATTAAAAAAAATTTTTGAAAATCGGTCCATGGGTTTTCGAGTTATCGAGTAACATACACACAAAAAAAAATTAGGTCGAATTGAGAACCTCTTCCTTTTTGAAGTCGGTTAAAAATAAAACTCTAAATGTCTCCGCACATGGGCCACCGACCACAGCCACAAACGCTGCCACGAGAAGCTAGACGTAGCTACACGCCACTTATTTCGTTTAGACAGCAGTTTAGTGGGCGGGGCGGGCCACAAGAAGCAAGCTGTGACCATTGTAGCGTGTGGCGGCCACCGGCATCAACCGTGTGCGGCGAGTCCATATAAAATGTATGAAAGCTACAGAAAATATGCAGTTGCAGCATTTTGTGGTTGAGGAAGTGAAAACTACATAGCCATTATGAATAATATTTTTCAATAACATGTTACTTAACTAACAAAATCACAATGTTGATGATAGTGTATGGCTCCTTTTTGGACCGTTGGAAGGTGATAAGTTGCTTAACTCGTTGTGACTCTATCGCCACCTATCGTATAATAGTAGAACTTCTTCCACAAACATCATGAACTGTCAGTGTTCTACATCGTATAGAAATAACGGATCTACTAACCCAGATCTGTTATTTCACTATGAGTAAGTCTCAAGGTAGTTTTATGTTCTACTTCGCACTAGTGACCCCAGTGCCTTTTACTTTTTTAACCGACTGCAAAAAGGAGGAGGTTCTCAATTCGACCTAATTTTTTTTTTTTTTTTGTATATGTTACTCGATATCTCGGAAACCCGTGGACCGATTTTCTAATTATTTTTTTTAATTGAAAGGGTATAACTCGAAATTGGTTCCATTGGTACGAAACCAAGATCTGATGATGGAAACTTAGAGAAATCGAGGGAACTCTTCAAATTTTATATGGAGATGTATGGCGTTTTCGGTAATTTGTTGATGCAGTCAAGATCTTACATTCAGTAAACAGAATCTTTTCAAAATATTGCTAATTTGAATGAAATTGCTAAACGTGGCACTGGATTTTCGAATTCACGTGCTCTGCCTACCCCTCTTGGGAATACAGGCGTGAGTATATATGCTAATTTGAAGTCGGTTTTTTTTTGTTTAAAATTATTTTAGATAAATTGCTCGTTCTGGTGTGACGTGCGCCCCGTGAGGATACGTATGTCAGGTCGCGCTGAAACCTGTTAGATACTAATGAGTGCTGAGGAGCGTGGAATACTTATATTTCCAGGACTCGGGAACACGTCCCTGTATGATAATGTGGCAGAGTTATAATAGAACTGTTGCTGTCGTGACATTTTTCTCTTGTAACTTTTTTGTCCAAATTTATTTTGCTGTTACAGAACAGTTGCGCATCGGCCTTTGGAAAGAGGTTGTTGGCGTAACCTACCTAAGTTAGAATAAGATAGCCCTCTACAGCACTTAGGTTGGATGAGAAGGCTGATGTCTTTGTGATCTAGAACGAAACTGAATAGTATACAGGGTGGCCAGATGTCAACTGTGAAGTTTTTTCCAGGCATTTTCTTGTAAAATAGTCTGTCTGTAGTCTTTTATTTCCTTTTTGTACAATAAAGAGTTTTTTACTTACTTACTTACTTAAAATACGAAAATCTAAAAATATTACTCAGTCCTCATGTACCTACTTAGGGTCTTAGTCAACCGCGTAACATCGCAATTTTGAATGAATGTAAGAACGTCCGCGCTGACTAACGGGACTTGCGTACGGGACGTAAGGTGCAATACCGTAATAACACTGGGTGCAATGACCTGAAAAGCGATGAAACATGTCTCTCACAAGGTCAATAATAAAAATTTAAAGGAATCGCTTCGTGTGGTGGCGGAATAGAATAACACCTTCCCCTTTCTTCCCGTGGGTGTCGTAAGAGTAGACTCTGGGAAAGGGATAATGTATTGTAGGCGATGGGCTAGCAACCTGTCACTGCGATATTACGTTTAACCATCTGTTTACCCTGAAATTGCTAAACGTGGCACTGGATTTTTGAATATGTGCTCTGCCTACCCCTCTTGAGAATACAGGCGTGACAATATGAATGAATGAATGAATAAAAGAATTTTTATATAGGTTAAAACTAACCTCACTAACTAATCTAACGTTTAACTATCTGGTTACCCTGAAATTGCTAAACATGGCACTGGATTTTTGAATTCATGTGCTCTGCCTACCCCTTTTGGGAATACAGGCGTGAGTATATGTATGTATGTATGTAAAACTAACCCCTTCTACCCGGCAAGCTACTTGAGCCTACGATGCGCCAAACACCCTGTATACTACTACAGCATGTAAGCACTCGGTTGTTTACTTTAAACGCCATAGGCGTCAACCCATTAGCAAATAATGATATATAAATATAAACAAGGTACGCCATCTAAACGTCACCCTTTCACTCTTCGTCATCTGCTCCATTTACACGCCTCTGTGTCGTGTTTATTTGTGTGTGTTGTGTGTTGTCTATAGCCCCTACAATAATCTCTAATTGTCTTTATTCGTTTCGGTATGAATGTGATGAACAGTGGTACCGGTGCACATACCGGTATGATTTGTTAACGTACTGCGGTTGAATTATGTTTTGAACCTATGCTTCAAACTTCTAACACATTTTAAGGTATTAAACAAGATGAAAAGGTTCATCATCATCATCATCTGCCTATATACTTCCCACTGCAGGGCACAGGCCTCCTCTCAGTATGAGAGGGCTTGGGCGATAGTTCCCACGCGGGCCCAGTGCGGATTGGGAACTTCACACACAACGTTGAATTACTTCGTCGCTGTGTGTAGGTTTCCTCACGATGTTTTCCTTCACCGAATAGCTCGTGATAAATATCAAATTTGATATCGCACATAAATTCCGAAAAATTCAGAGGTGCTAGCCCGGGGTTTGAACCCACGACCCTCCGCTTGAGAGGCCACAGTTCGAACCGCTGGGCTATCACGGCTATGAAAAGATTGTACAATTTAAAATTTCTTGTATTGTCTTGTATATACCTACACAATAAACATTTTGCGCCGTGTGGTGTCGGGCTTAGGTTGACACCTCTTTCATTTCTGGCGTGGATGTCGTAACAGACGAATAAGGAAAATAAGTTTAGGTATATTTTAGGTGATAGATAGGCTAGCAAGCTGTCACTATTATACAGCTATCAACTTTAAACCTTCAAAAATAGGTATATTTTGATTGGACGCACTTTCAAGTAAATCGGTATGTCCGTAACGTTGAAGCTTCAAGTTTCAGCCAGAAAATATTTACGTAAACGACTAAATATAAAACTAGATTTCAGTTAGTTTTATGTGACAGCGAGCGGTTTCCTTGTGGTGACATTACGACACACTTTTCAGTGCTGTTGCTGAGTATAGTCTTTTCTGCAGATTAACAATGCTCTGTCCATTATAACGCTAATGACAGATAAAAGAACAGGAGTGGAAAATAAATATTTACACAGCGCATTTAAACTAAGACTAAATAAAACAAAGGTTGTCGGCGTCGATATTGCAAGCTTCCGCTATTTAGAAAGCGCTCTAAGTGCACTCGAGACCCTTTGTTCTATCTCTGTGTCCTCCGTTGAGGTATTAGTTCTCAGATGCGCCGAGATCTAGTAGACTCTGTGGTATTAAACACCAATTACACTGAGGCGGTTGTTGGTCAACAAACGTCGTCTTTATAATATATGCTGTTTGCCGACTGTCGTCACCTAGTTGGGCTGTGACTGCTGTTGCTCGTCGAATGCAGCCGATTAACATAGAACTTACGTTTTTGCAGTCACCGTATGCAGCGTGCATCGATTGACTCTGTGTAGTTACTGCTTTAGACTATTTTAGACGATACAAACTTCTATTATTATAAAATAGGATAAGATGACGTTATATTGATTAATTTGCTCAAATTTTCTAAGACTCGACGAGAAATTGTGGACCGTTCAAGGTTTTTCCAGTCCTTATTTTAGGATTCAGTAAGTAGAATCACCAACTTGAATGCTTGCCACAGAGGAGCATGAAAATATCAGACACATTGTCATCCTACCGGCCTATAGTTTTCGTCATTTTGGCGCCTGACACTGTATAAAGTTCCATAATTGATTGATATAAAGTAATATGCAATAATCCATTCTAAATACATTCCATTACTGCACAAGCTTTTCCTCGGTATGAGAAGGTGTAACCTTTAGTTCCCAAATAGGTGTGCAAGTGTGTAGGTGTGAATCGGGAATAGGTCGCATAAAACATTATTTGTCTGCAACGTGAGAACAAAAAGACAAAGTATTTTTTTCCTTAATGTCAATCCTTTTAGAGTAAGAAGGGGTAGACTTTTAATTCTTAGCCAATCCCGTATATTATTGCAACAGCACGACATCAAGAAAACGGTATAAACTTTATGCGGTATGACCTCTTAATAGGCTACTCGGTCTTTGTCTCAAGCTGCACGCCCTACGTGCTTTCGCAAGCGTGTTCAACATTATCTTATTTAGTAGGTAGTGAAGAAAATACTAAGGTTAATGTACCAATGCTCTACGCCTCAACGCCCAATAGATGACAACCATCTGTCACCTGTCTTACTATGACAATGAGGTTGCAAGTGCCATGTATTGGGTCAGTGTCGATCACAAAAAATACGAATGATTCGAGTCTTAAATCTAGTTTAGTTCGACATGACTGTTTCGATTATCGTTTCGGTCTTGCACAAGTTATTCATATTTTTCATTATGAGTAAGCCACGTTAGTTTTATGTTCAAAGCAATACTCAAACCTTCACTTAAATAAATTAAACGATGACTAAGTTTAAAAATTGCTTTATTTTGTAGTAGGTACATATTACTTTTTTTTCAATAAATTTTAGCTGCTTATATTATACTACTAGATGTCATCTCTTATCAATTGTTGTAACTTAATAAATTCCCCGTTAGTAATCGACTGGAAGGGTAAAAGATGGATAGTGTACCGTGTACTCGTACCTATCGGTGAACTTACCACCAAGAAAAAAAAAGAATCGTCGATGTTCCTAGTCTATGGTTTTGTTAAAGCAGTGAATAAAAAAACAACAACTTTATACGAAAATGGACAATAAGCGTTACGTGTTAGATCCAGAGCGCTTACTTATGTCATATTCTTCTTTGTCCTTCATTATACTTATATTACCACTAGCTGTGCCCGCGACTCCGTTCACGTGGAATAGTGATTAATTTTCCTCTTGTTCCACATTTTCCAATGTTTCTTCGCTCCTATTAGTTGCCCCGTAGCCTAAAGCCTTCCTCGATAAATAGTCTATCCAACACAAAAATATGTTTTCGATTCGAGCCTGTAGTTCCTGAGATTAGCGCGTTCAAATAAACAAACAAACTTTTCAGATTTATAATATTGGTACAAATTGAACTGAATGATTATGAATTAGAGATCTATGAACAACAATAGGTATTTATTAATTACGTATACATAATTGTTGTAATGTAATAAGTCTAAAAACTGTCAGAACTTTCAGTCCAAATTTCATTGAAATTAATTAAATATACTAAACAAAGATATTACTACGGGCAAAATAATTAAATTTAAGCACAAATAGACTTCGTTCGTTGCAACATACACATACATACATACATATACTCACGCCTGTATTCCCAAGAGGGGTAGGCAGAGCACTTGAATTCGAAAATCCAGTGCCACGTTTAGCAATTTCAGCAGGGTAACCAGATGGTCAAACGTGAAACGTCAAATTTGCAATAAATTATGAAATATAATATTAACGTATTGCTATTCTGGATTTCGATAATTTCGAATAGCATAATATTATAATAGCTGTTCAGATACAGTTTCACTCGTAATATCGTTCATAATTATTAAAGTTCGTTGCACTGAGGATTGTACTTTATAAATATTTTTTCTCTTCGTTAAGTGCTTTCTAATTACGTATGCAACTACATTTTCAGTTTATTTACCTTTTATTTAAGGAATAGTTTTGAAGGTTGGAATGAAAACCACGAAATAATTCAAATGTTTAATGTTCAGTACATTCAAAGCATTGTCATGTGCCTTTAACTCTATAATTATCTTAGCAGTTACATTATAATGTACACTTAATGTATCGAGATCATCGTTAACTTTATTTAAAATATATTGTTTTAGTGTATGATCTAATACATTACCTTTACATGAAGCAATTATCGTATTTCCATTTACTGGCGATGACTCAAGTTGTCTTCGTTTAGAGAGCAATGATCTTCAAAATGAATCGCATTTTTTGGAATTCAAAGAAAATATTAACATTAATCAATTTTAGCAAAGAATCACCTCTCACTTAAAAGGTAGTCTAAAAGTTTTGTAATACTATTTATTTTGTCAAGATCATTAGCTCAATAAAACATAAGATCTTCAACTCAGTCATATCTTCTTGAGTAATCTACTCAAAGTCTAGGAACAGGCATAAATCTTGGCAACAAAGAGCCTTTATAGATAAAGTCTTCCAGTAATAGTGTTTTGAGACTATCGCGACTATTATTATTATATGACAGAGTTGAAACCTGATCCGCCAATGGAATTATAGGCGTAAGTAAAACTAACTAGCGCAAAACTCGTGCACGCTTATAAAAATGCCCAACCCGAAAAGTCTGACAAAAATATATTTCCCTCAATCGATTTGCTTACTACTTCAAGTTATTTATTTTTTCTATCTAATGAAATAGATCTAAGAAATTTCAGTAGTAAACGAGGAACCATTGAAAAATATATCGTTGAATAAAAACATGAATTGAAAGTAATATGTGAAATGAATCAAAAAGATCAACATTTTAAATCAATAAGTGAAATTTCTGAGATCAATTTATCACTTCTTAATGATTACATTAAACTTAGCGATATTGTCGCCTTCACTAACGTTTGTTAAGACAAGGATCAAATCACAAGCAAGAAAACACACCATCAAAATTATAATGTCAACCATACCATAATCAAATTAACAATAGGCAATCAGAATGAACTGGATTTCATCTAAACTGAAATTGACATAAAACATTAGTTGTAGTCGAATTTATGCTTAGCATTATTTTAGAATGGTCACTTAAAAAAATAACATCCAAAACTCTTTCAAATCCTTCTAATTTTAAAGCAAGTTCAATTCAAAACGTCTTCATCAAAATATGTTCAAGCGGTGCACCTATACTAGGTATCACATCAGTATTAGCAACTGTCTTGTCCTTTCTATGAAGATCACATTTTTTGTCTTTGTGTTGAGTTTCTGACTTGTTATGAGTAGTTTTGATTTGTGATGCTATTGACACGTTCCTTTTTTTGGTCCCGCACTTTTTACACACACACACTTTGTCGTCACTATTGTCACTTTTAGCTTTAACTACACTGTCTTTACTACTTTCTTTTATATATCTTACTACATCTTCTTTGTTTTGGTTGGTGTCTTCAATTAATTTGTTATCTACAACTGAGAGTTGATTGTGGTCGAAACATCTTGTTGATTTCTGTGAAAAAAAATCACATTATTATTAGCTCTAATTTCAAGATAAGCATAGTCGTTTGTGAATATTTTTTTATATCAATGAAACATGGTCTACATTAGACACAGTTTATCAAGTTATCCTGAACAGCAATGACAGATTTTATCTTTTTTTCCACGAAATTATATGAGTAAAGTAATTACATTTTTTCCAAAGATATGGTTTAACTTACAGTAGGATTGACGGCTTTGGAGTATATCCGGACTCTCCCTTCGAGCTCCATTTTGAGCCTCCAGTCCCTCAGATACATGTGAGCAGCTGCTGCGTTGTGCCAGCCTCTCCTCCATGTATGCCACCTGCACAATTGAGCATTGTTTTTAACACATTCAGAACCAAGGACCCGGCTCCCGAGTTCTTCACAACGCGCGAAACGCCGAGAACCCGCTAGCCGAGTTCATGCAACTATAGACTACTCAGTTCCGCGCAGATTGCTTCATTTTAGGCTATGTCGTGAATAATGTTATACTAAAACTTGCAATCTTCTACCAGCCTTAATACACATTATGTCCTACTGCTAGATATATTTAGTATGAGAAGGTTTGGACTATAGTTCCCATTGAGCCCTATACGGATTATACATTCATAACGTTGAACCATCTCGACGCTGTGTGGAGGTTTCCTAGCTTTATTTCCATTCACCGAATAGCTTCAAAAAATGTTTTTGATATGAAGCTCTGGTGAAGCCGTGGTAGCCTAACGGTTCGAACTGTGGACTCTCAAGCAGAGGGTCGTGGGTTCAAACCCCGGGCTCGCACCTCTGATTTTTTCGGAATTTATGTGCGATATCAAATTTGATATTTATCACGAGCTACTCGGTGAAGGAAAACATCGTGAGGAAACCTACACACAGCGACGAAGTAATTCAACGTTGTGTGTGAAGTTCCCAATCCGCACTGGGCCCGCGTGGGTACTATAGCCCAAGCCCTCTCATACTGAGAGGAGGCCTGTGCCCTGCAGTGGGACGTATAATTGGCTGATGATGATGATGATGATGATGATGAAGCTCTTTGCCACGGTCTTAACAAAACCTAAGCTCCCATACCTCGTTAACAGCTGGAGTATCCTGGACTTCTGTCCTTGTGAACGGTACATCAGCGCGGCGCTGCGCACCGATATCAGGTCGCCTCTGACGGCGCGGGCGACGGTCCGGTGCTTGAAGCTCAGGCGGGCCGCCTCGAGGAAGAACTTTGAGGCTACTACTGGAATATCTGAAGAAAGACATATAATTTTGAATTCTCAAGTAAAATGCTATTCTCATTTCGAATAAACAATAAAAAAACAAAATAAACAATTGACTTTGTCATTTATTATCTGGACTTCTTGGAGTTCTTGGAACAAATGAAGAAGAATTTTACTGACACCTTCCTCTGATTTCAGAGCTTTGACACATCCATGAGCATAATGAACTTATGAGGTTGAACTTATTTCGAATTAAAGACGTGACCGTTTTATTTTATTTAACTCACTTTGTGTGAGTCTAATGATAGTATGCCTCTTTAAAATTGCAGTTAATGTCAATAATTGCGATATATATATGCGATTGGAATTGTCGTTTATTTTTGTTCTGGCGTAAATATACCGTTCAAGAATGCAACAATTGCCGAGTGAAATTTATTTCTCCGAAGTATTGGTAAACCATACTCACCTTTATTCTTCAACCAGCTACCATACAGCACGTAGTGTTCCCAATTGCCCGGTTCTAGTTGCAGTAGTCTCCTGAGGATTGCCAGCCGGTCTGCTTCAGGCTTCAGAGTGAGCAATTCCACGTGAGCTTGCACGAAGCGCGGCTGGAGCCAGATACACTTCTCTAGCATTCTGATCGCCTGGTCGGTGCGCCCGCTTTTTCTAAGGATAAGGTATTAATTTACATACAATCATGCCTGTGTATCCTAATGGGGTAGGCAGAGCACACCAAACGTTTCATAGACAAAACCATAATATTGACTATTTCATGCTTTGCAGCCACTTTTAGCATAATTTTAGGTTTGAAAAGAAGTAGAAGAGGTATAACAGTGACAGGTTGCTAACTTGTCGCCCAAAGCATACCTAACCCTATTTCCTTGGTTGCCTCTTACGACATCTACGAAAGAAATGAAGAAGTGTCATTCAACATTAAATAATATTAAGAATATTCTTTTATTCTATGTTAGAATATAATATTCAAAACCTTTTGTATGATAAAATGTATTTTTTGTCCGGCTGTCTAATTTTTACAGTCTGACATGGAAGCCACGAAAAATAATAAGCCAAAAGCATAAACGTTCTCTATGACTCTCATAATTATTGGATCGCAACAATTTTACTCCGAAGAGTAACATTCTTCGTAGTGTTCAAACATTCTAAAGATACATGGCATCCTAACCAACGCCATTATTTTAAACCTCACGCAAAGCTCACCTGCCCGTAACAGTTTGTCCGCTTAAATAGTTTTCACGAGTCCAGCACAAAGGTACCAACTTCCTTTCGATGCCAAAGTTAGGAATTGACAGTATTATGTTTGGTAGAAACAAAAGCTGGACTCAAAATTACTAAATCAGTCGCGTGTTGTTGCTATAACCAATGTAAACTCTGATAATTGAGAATTACACGGTTCTTTACATAATTTATTGAGCTATTGAATTTCTTTTTACAAATAAACAAAAAGTATTGTTATTATGAATTTTAAAAATCATTGCTAAATCATTTTAGAATAACAAAATCAATGTTTCAAATGTTCTGTAAAAAACCTTATCCAAAATATCTCAGCTTCTTTAACTTCAAGAAGCTTCCCACACGAAAAATTAAACTTCGAACGCTGTCATTTTTTTGTGCCTAAAGTGGCTAAAAATCTTCGAATAGTACCGTTTTGTCTATACAATAACTATTCGTGTGCTGTTTACCTCATTGAAGAATCTCTACAAGCATGATGTATCTACAAGCAATGCTCCAAGATTTAGTTTTACACCTTTAAGTATGTCAGATACTTACTTATAAAGTTTCCCAAGATTATAATGAGCGTTCACATGTCTCCTGTTGTATTTGATGGCCTGTAGGAAGTGTTGCTCGGCGTTGTCCACACCATTCACTAAAGTCCCAATGTTGTTGTGAGCGCTAGCATACGTTGGCCATAATCTGAGAACAAGCAACAGATGGTTACAAAACAATGTAAGCCACCTAAAGAAGTCAATAAAATCTCCGACATTTTTGTTTCAAGAATTTAAACTTTATTGTTATGCAAGATCACTTTTAAACATTTTGTTTTTGAGTCTACCGGCGCTTCGGAAAGACCATTAAGACCTACATATTGTCAAAAAGAATGCGCTGCAAGAAATATGTCATAAAGTCATTAACAGTAAAAGAGATAGCACCGTGTCACTCTTATACCTTTTTGTAACTAACATAAAACCCAAACAAATTGGGAAAAGCGACTATGAATCGCGAAATAGCCGTTTATTGTGAAAAGTTTAAGCTGCTCTAGCGGTCTCATTTGGAAATGCAGTTGTGACACGTGTATTTATGTACGAATAATACAAACTCTCTGTCTCCGTGTCCAATCGGACACGTTATATGAGCTATTTCACCAATTTAAACAAGACTTTTACAGCAGCTCAAAATATATCCTATTCCGAACAGCTCAACTGGATATTAGTACCCGAACTCACGTGAAACTTTAAAACAGTTCGCAACCGAACTCAGCCGTTACCTCAACGCTTCTTTATAATGTTTGATGGCGTTGTCCTGTTGTTCAGTCTCTCGCAGGAAGTTGGCAAAGTTGTAGTGCAGCTTGGCGTTCTGCGGCAAAGTTACCAAATCCGCCCTGCGAACAAAACACATTTGGTGGTGATTTACTTGTACTTTTGTTGGCGATTTAACTAGCATTTGGTGGCGAGCGGCTAATTGTCGAAGTGATAGTCAATTGCTGAGTTGGACTTTGAGAGATAAAAAATAATACCAGTGGAAATGTAATCGTCAAGTCTCCATTATAAATAAAAAAACCGTCTGGTGTCGGGTTTCAATTAACACCTTACCATTTCTTACGAGGATGTCGTAAGAAGCGATTAAAAAAATAGGGTTAGGTATGATTTAGGGCACAAACTAGCAAC
This sequence comes from Adoxophyes honmai, assembly GCA_005406045.1. Lineage (NCBI taxonomy): Eukaryota > Metazoa > Arthropoda > Insecta > Lepidoptera > Tortricidae > Adoxophyes > Adoxophyes honmai. Next base: position 54,113 of record BHDV01029742.1, read on the forward strand.
CTGTCTGTACTATTTTCTTCTTTGGTTAAACCAAAAATTTAATTATCCTGAATGTGGCTATGGAATGTGAAATAATCATAGTTGTTACCATGTAACGTTTCGTGTACTCTTAACCCCATTTGGAAATACAGGCTTGTTTTTTTTTTGGAATTTAACTTGCACTAGGTGGCACGCAAGTAATTGCCAAAGTGTAAGGAAATTGTTGAGTTTGAGAAAAAAATAATTGATCTCACTAATAATGAGTGAAGGAGAAAATCGTCGATTCCCAATGTAAACAATTATTATTATTATTATTATAAGCCTGGGTTTGTGTCCCACTGCTGGGCAAAGGCCTCCCCCCATGACTTCCATTCGTCTCGGTCTTGTAAACAAAATAAATTAAATTAAAAATAAAGTACCCCTAACACAATAGGTAGGTATTCGACCACCGTGAAACATTCGAACTTAAGGACACTTGCACAAAACCGCTATACAAATTGCTGAAAACGATGTTTTTAAGAAAAGATCGCAGCTATAGGCATCGTTGGTGCAGTGGCGTCAGTTTTGTGTGAGCGCCCTTACTAAATCAAAAACAAAGAAAAGTCTGGATAGTATCAAGTTACTGCCAAGAGGTAGCATTGCCCGACCTTAGCGGTCAATGGAGGTCCAAACAAGAGCCGACGAAGGTCTTACACTTTGCAAAACTGAGTAGAATTCTATGAAATATTAAAGCCAAAATAAATTAGACCTCTACTAGACGCAGAAGCCGGGTTGAATTACATCTCTTTCTAAAATCACTTTGTAAATTTCAAAGACAGCGATCTTATGACAGATCTTTTGTAATTTTAGTTTAATTTCATAAACTAAAGAAAAAACAAAGTTTAAGGTGACAGGCTAGCAACCTGTCACTGTTATACCTGCCAAGTCAAAAGTGCGTCTCTAGCCTACTGTTTTCGACAACGTTCTATTTTTTTTTTAATATTAATATCCACACGTATATCACGCCTGTATTCTCACAAAGACGCTTCATATACAAAACGAAGACTGTTCACGTTAACTAGCACATTTTTATTATTTTACGTTTCAAGTTGGTTGGTTAACAGTGATAACTTGCTAACATGTCGCCTAAAATATACCTCAACATATTCCTTAATCGCCGAAAGAAGAAAATGAAGAAGTGATATTCTAATCCCAACACTACTCAGGACGGGATAGAATCTTATAAAATCGTAGTTATTTCTTTATAAATAAAACATTGAACTATACCTTCATAAAATACCAAAATGCTTCAGACTTTTAAAAGCCCTAACTTTAGTTTGATGGGTAACATTATCCTTTTTGTTTCCAATAAAACAATTCTGATAGTCTGAAAGTCACAACAAATTGTCTTTTACTTAAACTGTCGAAGTTTCCAGACGAATACCAAATGCACTTAATCTTGGATCGTTTGACACTTTTCACTCGATCATTGAGACTTATTAAATATTTATGGATGCTCGTAAAATAGTAAATATTCGCCGACTACAGTTAGACTACACTAATAAAATTTATTGCACTTAGTTCAAGAGTTGACTACAATTTTTTAAGAAGATTCTCGGTTTTTGTGACCTTCGAGGAAGCAATTATGGATTCTCTACCTACTAGCTTTAGCCCGCATCTCCGTATGCGTAAAGTTGTTTTGTCACTATCCCAAGGAACGAAAATGCAAACGTACACATACTAACACAGAAACGTTTGCATTTATAAAATTTGTGTGATTATACTATACCGTGATGGCCTATTGATTTGGAAGCCGAACATAGCGCAAACATCTTAGTTTTTCGAAACTTAATTTCGCAATTTAATTTTGATAACTGATTCATTTAGCTTTTTTTTTGTCTGATACTGAGAACGTTGCTGGTTAGGTGAGGTTAGTTTTAATTATATGTACGCGGGACTTAATCGCGATTTTATTTATTTACCTTCTCGACGTTTCGGCCAGTTGTCAGGGACTATGAAGATTTGTTTGACGAGGATGTTTTCGAGCGCCTTTACAAGCCAAAGATCGTGCAGGCACCGAGGTTGTATGGGTTGCCGAAGGTGCACAAGGTTGGTGTGCCCCTGCGACCAATTGTTAGCCAAATTGCTTCGCCTACTTACGACCTTGCGAAGCACGTGGCGTCGGTTCTGCAGCCGCTTGTAGGTAAAACGTCTTCATACGTCAAAGATTCTCGCCATTTTGTGGAAATACTCAAGGGCTTTAAGTTGGAACCAGGAGACGTAATGGTGAGTTTTGATGTTACTTCACTTTTTACCAATGTTCCTCTTAAAGAATGCTGTGAAGTGATCCGGGGAAAGCTTAGTGACAATGACATGTCAGAATCTTACATGGTATTGCTTAGGAACTGCTTGGAAGGGAGTTACTTTTTGTACCAAGAGCAGCACTATCTCCAGATAGATGGCGTGGCTATGGGAAGTCCTGTAGCACCAGTATTGGCCAATATATGGATGGAGCATTTTGAGGCGTCTATAGATCTGCAATGTTGGAATGTTAAATTGTGGAAAAGGTACGTCGATGATGTCTTCTGCGTTATGAAAGGTGGGAAACCTGAAGTTGAGCAGTTTCTGGCATACCTAAACTCCATCCATGAGAAGATTCAGTTCACAAGTGAAGTAGAGGTGGATCACACACTAGCTTTCCTTGATGTCAAGGTGATGGCGAGAGCGGATGGTTCCTTGACGCACACTGTGTATAGGAAGCCGACACACACAGACAGATATCTGAATGCGATGTCTCATCACCATCCCAGACATCTACAGTCCGTTGTAGCATCTTTACAGAACAGAGCGTATGATCTTTGTGACCCTGAATTTTTGGAAGATGAGTTGAAGCATGTTCAGGAGGTTCTAAAACGCAACGGATATATGGTGAACAAATGGCAGCCTAGAAGAAAGAGTGGGGGGAAGCGTCCTGATGTAGCTAGACAGCCTGCGTATATGCCTTATGTGAAAGGAGTGACGGACAAAATTGGGGACCTATTACGGAAGTTTTCCATTAAAGTTGTGTACACGCCCCTGTCTAAAGTCGCGAGGTATATGCGTACGGCGAAGGATGTTGTTCCCTACCAAACACCGGGTGTTTATAAGATTGATTGCAGTTGTGGTAGTTCCTATATTGGACAGACGAAACGTACTATAGCTGAAAGAGTCAAGGAACATATTACTGCTGTTAAAAATCGCCAAATTAACAAATCTGCCATAGCTGAACATTTGTTGGAGTCAGGACCAAACCATTGGATCGAGCTTCATAATCCCCGAATCCTCTCTACAGAACGACATTATTACTCGCGAATAGTTCGTGAAGCGGTTGAAATTAAAAAGTATAAAAATTTTAACCGAGGGGATGGTTTTAAGCTTTCGTCTTCATGGAATCCGGTTATTAATAAGTGTCAGCCTAGAGACGAACATTCGGTGCGAGCGTCTGACATTGTTAGAGTTGTGTGTCGGTGTAATAGTGGAATGGTGGACAATATTGATGAAACGCGGGTAGTTCGAGAAGCCGTTACTGATGAAAATCAAGTGCGGGTAGTTCGAAGAACCCGGGCTGCGAAACAAACGTCGCGCTCTGCTTCAGTCCACTCGTGACCACGGTCGCTGTAACGCGGCCGAAACGTCGAGAAGGTAAATAAATAAAATCGCGATTAAGTCCCGCGTACATATAATTATGAGTGAGAGGTTAGTTTTATAACAATTCTGAAGTTTTTATAGTTTCCGATTTAAGATATAGTTGTGAAATAAAACTATTACCAAATAATCAGATTGCGGGATATTTTTTAGCAAAAACTAACAACAAAACTTTATCATTTTGCATATAGTTTAAATTCATGCCAAACATCCATGACGCCAACTAAGTTAAATTAATATTTTAAGTGCTCATACTCCTGGTGACCAAAGTTCTTATCCACTGGTTCAGAGATAGCCGTATAAACCCAACCTTACCTTACTGTAATATAACTATGAAATTCAGTAATGTAGTATCGCGAGTACATTGTATTTTAATACGAAATATGAATCATCGTAATCCCATCTGTTTGCGAACTACGTTTACAGCCGCACCATTAAAACTAAATTCATTGAACGTCTGTGGGCGGCTTTAATTCTATCGTAAAGCTGCATGAAGCGTCTTTACGGACGTGTATAGCCGGCATTAGCAATATTATTTTTACTGCCACTAAAAACGTACGGTTCAGCGTAGCAGTAAATACGTTATGTTTTCAATTTTGTGCAATTTATAACGACACGACATATGGAGCCTGGTCCGTTTTGAAATAGATTAAATGATCTTTTGTTTTTGCTGTTTGAAGCAGAAAAGGATGGAGCTATGTTTATAGCAGTAGCTTAACACAGTTAAACGTAAGAAAGACTAACTGTAGTTTTCTGACGTTTCTAATTAGACAGTGACAGCTGCTATAGCCTATTTCACCCGCATCTCTACTCACCCCCTTATTGTAACAAGCCAGCTGGTTTATCTAATCAGCTGGTAAGTCTGGTCTAGTCTGTTCTTAAAATGATGAAATTCACTTAGAAACTCAAAATTTTTTGCGGTACCCAAACGGGTTTTCCTATTTTTACAAACTTTTAGCCTGTGTGGTGTCAGGTTTAGAATAACACCTCTACAGTTCTTCCGTGAATGTCGTAAAAGGCGACTAAGAAAACAGGTTAAGACATGCTTGAGACTATAGTAACCAAGTCACTTTTATACCTCGTTCATCAATGTTTCAACCTAAAGTTATGCTGCTTGTGTAATCTGCTTATGCCATTTGAAAATATAAGCCTCGGGATTATGCAAAGTTACTTATAAAAATAAAAAATCTAAATCCTTGATCACATAGCCTTCAACCACCTTGTCACACATTTGTGATAACCTAAATCTCATGCCTCAAACACAGGATTACCATACCCGAATTATAACACGCATAATCCTGGAAGACCTATCTGCAGCTTCACAGACGGCCAGACAAATATGACAGCTGTCAAAACAAGATTAACAGGGAGGCCGGGCGATTACACACTGCGATATCGACAAAATGGATAACATTGTCGACAACACTTGTCGCTTCAAGGATGTTTGTTTTGTATGTTGATGAAATCAAAGGATTTATAATTTAAATTAATATTTATTGCCAAAGACGATTGTACAGTTTTAGAAGATTTGACACGAGAGAAAAATCTTGGCCATTTTTTAACATCTCGCTGTTTGAAAAGTTTGGTGTAAAGATCAAAGTCATAGGTGCTATTATAAACAGAAATAGAAACAGATTGCCTAGTTTCAAAGGATTCTTAGAAAGGTGTTGGACACAATTGAAAATTTTTTAACCGACAGTCCATAATTTCTAATACCTAAGTATCGTTTTGTTCAACAAGAACAAAGTCTTAATAACAAAGTATATATTTTTTAATTTTCTCATCTGATATTTGATCAAAACTTCACGTACAGATGCAACGCAGACGACAGATTTTTAGTGCGATTGAGTCTGCGGCGCACAATAAGCCGTGCAAGATTATATGTTTTGTGCGCCGGACTTTTTGCGCGTCGTGTACGTTACTGCATATAATTCCACAGGTTCTATTTTCACAGACTTAAAAGTCCGTCGCGGATAGCCTGTCGTCTGCGCAGGGCCATATGGAATAACAGCCATAGATAAATAATTAAATTAGTCACATTAAGCTGAGTACATCGATACGTGGGTTTTATAAAACGACTAAAGTGAGAGCCACTGGACTTGTCAGTCAACGGGCTGCGTTGCCATCTGAAGGGACAGCAGAGTGGGAATCTTCCAAAATGAAACTCACCTCAATAGAGTGGCTCGGTCGCGCCAATCAGCATTCCTTCTATAAGTCCTCGCCACTCCACTGGCAGCCAAGACCGCCAGGCCGACCACCAGAAACACTTTGGTACCAGGCTTTGAGTACCACATGAGCTGGACTCCGTATGCTGTGATTATCACGCTGCCCACACTGCGAGAGGATGAGGGCTTTTCGATGATGAAGATTTTCGATTGAGTGAGAAATGTTGGACAGATTTCAGAGAATTTGGCAGTATACGTTGACGACTTGATAAAAGACTCCTAACAAATAAGATTTACTATTAAATCTACACCATTGTAGGTACATGAAAGGAAACAAAAAAAATTTAAGGGCTTCATACGTAGGCACTTTTTTTTTCAGTGATACTTAATGCCAAATGGAATAAAATAATCTTTAGTATTGGCATAATACCCTCAAAATATCAGGTGCCTATGGTTTAAACTTAACTACTTAGTGACAACAGACAACTTTACTTAAAAATTTATTGCAATTTTTTTTACTTAGACATGGTGGACCAAATTCTACTTCACATTATATTAGAACACTTTTTTTTTATTACTTACCTAGGTATGTAAAGCACCCGTTCAGCAATGACAAAACCGACGGTTACCAGTAAGTTGCTGGCAGGCACAAACGGTATCACCAGCAGCATCAGACCAATCACTGCTGGCGTGTGCCTTTGGACCTATGGGAGAAAAATTGGAATAATAGTTTAGTAGTAGTATGTATGTATGTATGTAACTCTTTATTGTACAAAATAAACATGACAGATAAACTAACACAAAACAAAATACAAGTACAAAGGCGAACATATCCCTTAAGGGATCTCTTCCTGCAGACCTAGTAGTTGTTTAGTAGGAGTAATGATGAGATACATACATACATACATATTCTCACGCCTGTATTCCCAAGAGGGGTAGGCAGAGCACATGAATTCAAAAAATCAGTGCCACGTTTAGCAACTTGAGGGTAACCAGATGGTCAAACGTGATATTGTGGTGACAGGTTGCTAGCCCATCGCCCACAATACACCAACCCTTTCCCAGAGTCGACTCTTACGACACCCACGGGAAGAAAGGGGGAGGTGCTATTATCTAACCCGGCACCACACGGGAAAAAAAAAGATGAGATGGTGTGAAGTAATAAAAACTGTCTTGTAACAGCGTAGGAAGAAATTAAATATCTGTGTCAACGGATAAATCTACGAAATCACAAAGGTTGGAACTGAATAAGATGGACGCAAAATTTCTAGAAAAAATAGAATGAACAGACTAACATTATATTTTCATTTTTTTACTATTTCAGGCAATTTTTCACGATAAATGATAAAAATGTCTTAACATTTTCATGTTTAATATAAAAAAAATGAAAAATATTTATAGCCATTTTTAAACACATTTTTAAAATAGGTAACTGTCCTAAGTCTTGATATGTTATGAAAAAAAAATTGCTGAATAGTAGGTTTTTCCAACTAATTTGAATTGATTAGAGATACGTCACATCACATTAAAAACAAAAATCGTACATCACTTCATGCAACGGCTTGTAATTCAAGATCTAACCTCCAAATCAGCGATGCATCTATAGCACAGCAGCAATAGAGCACCGAAGGCAGCACACGTGAGCAGGTTCCTCGGGTCCCAGCCGCTGGTGATGATGGGCACCGACCCCATCTGCCAGTCGTGGCTGAGGGACCACGGGCAGAGGAGCAGCCACCAGTTGAATGCTGCTAGGTAGCAGAAGGTCATCAACCTGTACAGATATTGAGCTTGGTGAGTCAAAGTGAAATCGTGAAGAAGGCGTTGTATTACAGCATCCAGCTGATTCGATTTTTTTTCAACTGTCGTGCTCTAATTTCAGAAGCACTTTACATAATAATAAGTGCTTTTTAAAATGATTGCCACGACGTCTTTTGTGATATATCCTGCTGTTTTGTTGGATATTCTATTAAGCGTCACATCTCTCTTCTCCCTCTGGGATAGAAAGAGTTGATAAATTCTAATCTTGTGGAAAAAATCCAGATATGCTCTTACTATACAGTTTTCATCTTCTGATAGTGGCACAAATAATTAGTTTCAGCATACCTGTTTTCTCAAATCAGAACTCACATCACATGCCTATCAGCAACTAAGTACAGTATGAAATACAATTTGAAGCCTTTAATTTCATCTTTTTCCTTGTGGTCATCAGGGACCTTTACTATAAAAAACCTTTCTTCATGAACAAGTAAAAATTCTCGTAGAAGTATCGTAAAGTTTTACCTCACAAAAAAGCTAGGATGGAAGGCCGTTGGGTTGTCCTGTGCTGAGAATATAGGCAGAGTCCCTTGAAGCAGCGCCAGCCGCAAGCATATCAGCAACGTCAGAGACACCACCACCTTCACTGATCGTATTGAGAGGCCCGTGCATTTCTTCTCGATTTTCAAGGAGCACAGTGACCTAGAAAAAAAAGTTTGCTCACTGTCTAACTTGGATTGGTAACCCACCGCTAGGTAAAAACCTCCCCCATGTCTTACATTACTCCCAATTCAAATCCATTATGGTGAAGCACGTCCAAGTCAGTTAAGCTCGTAAAAAAGTAGATAAAAGTATTAGAAAACCATGTAATTTACAAGTACCTAACACACCGCGACTTTTAGCATCGATGCAGTCGCAAATGGTCCAACTTTAATACATTCTGGTTATATTTGAATTGTAAAAAAAGCCTTCAAATAGGTAGGTACTACATTTTAAAATTTCACCAAGGACTCGCTCCTCACTTTTACTCGGACTTTAACGTTCCATTTGGCAGTGTAAATGGCGTCTTGTTCTATAAATAAAATATGTTGCCCGATCTCAGGAGTAAAGTTCAGGACAGCGTGGAAGTTTTGACGATCTCCGTTTGTGAAACAAGTACTTAAGTATGGTGTTTTAATGGTTTATATGATGGTTATGTTTGTGGTTTCAGACGGAGGGTTAAGATGATGAATGGCATCGTGGGGACGTTTACCTTGTTGCGGGTTAATTTTGTAATTGGTTTCATGAATGAGGGTACCATTATAATATCAACCCATGTAAGAATACTCTTAAAATATTATACGTATCAACCCATATTCTTACGATTGTCTTTAAATATAAAACTGTCTAAAATCAATCATCTCTTACATTTGCGTAAATGGAACTTGCTTTCACGCCACCATCTTTCCAGATCACTTGGATTTCAGTTTATTGTTCATTTGCCGCTTTCAGCGGAAGACTTAGTAGCGATCGTGATACACCAACAAATAAAGAAGTCATCAGTTATTTTGTAACTTTTAACACTACCAGGACATTTAGTTGCAGTCAAATTATTATCACAACCCCACCAATACCAGATTGACACAGGGAAATATCTTCAAAGTGCGTTAGTCCAAATTCTATAGAACTTACTAATAATCTAAATTATGTACTGACCTTTTCACAAACGGCCAACACCTATAGAAGTCGAAGGCTAGGTTAAGCAGCAGTATTGTGACCCCTGTCTCCTTGGCCAGCATACTCAGAGCCCCAAGCAGTATACTGAGCCACACGCATTTCTTATTACTTGTAGGTCTGCAACAAATGGTCATTGTGAAGATTTTGAGCAATAGATTAGCAGAAGTATGTAAGATATTGAACATCATGCCTTTATTCTCAAATGACTTAACGTGTTGTTATTTTAGAACAATTTTTGTTTTAATACTACAAACATACATACATACATACATATCCTCACGCCTGTATTCCCAAGAGGGGTAGGCAGAGCACATGAATTCAATAATTCAGTGCCACGTTTAGCAATTTCAGAGTAACCAGATGGTTAAAGGCTTATGGATATCCATTTGTACAAAACCACCTCTACTTCAGAACTTTCGTCTTTTCGAGACTTAAAAGTAAGTTTTTTCTTGTTACTACAGGAATTAAATGTTACAAAAATGCTTCTTTCAAAGTATTTAGTATCAAAATCTGGCGCAACATCTGCCCCACAGCTATTTAATGACCTAAATCGTAGCAACACTTAGTCCCTGAGCGCTAGGGTACCTGAACAAAGCCCAATTAAGTATCAACGTTTCCCTAATTTAGTACAACAGAGATTAATTACTTAATGCCTTAATAAGTATTAAGTTATTAATTTTCCGGGACTCCAGCTCCAGATTTAGAAATTTAGATTCAATTAAGTTTCGATTACGTTGTTAGGGACGATAGCGCGGATAGCGGAACTTTGGAGGCCGGAATACGAGAACACTGTTGCTATTTGTTTTAATGTTATAATATTCGTAAATATCTAGTTAAGGTAGCGATGTGCCTTTAATTAGTGGAATAGCATTTCGGAGATCAGCAGCTCTTAGGAACTCATATTTGTAAAGGCAAAAGTCTGTGAAGGTTACTGAATGAACAGTAATTTTGGCCTGGTGTCTCCCATTGCTGGACGATGGCTTGTTCTTTCCATTAAGGAGACATTACAATATATTGCACGCAGAAGTAGACTTCAAGTCTTCGTGTCGCTAGTTTCGTATTGTCAACGTTGAATTTAACGCCAGAGAAAACGTTTGATATTGAAAAGCCACCTTTATTCTCTACCCCATATTGTCTACGACCAATCATTCAGTTTTGGGAAGTTGTCTCGCAATCTTCGCTTGAGCGGATGTGGCGCAGTAAGCTTATTACAGGGTGTAACAGACCCCACAAATTAATTTACTGGTATATATTGCTCATAATTATATATAATTTACAGAATAGCATTTATAGAAGCAACAAAAAACATTTAACAGAATGTAGAACCTCTCAAAGATTAGAAATACCTTCAAAAAATTCTAGAGCATTAGGTATCTATACTTAAAACCCCATGAATTATCATATACGTGGTCTATTAGACCCTGTAAAAAAGCATTAGTGTTTAATATAATATTATGAAGTTTAGTACTCACCTATGATAAACTAGAAGTGAGGACAGGAAGAATATACACGCCAGCACGTCAGCTCTGCCCACCACCCCGGCCACCTGTTGAGCGAAAAGCGAAGTTAAAGTGGAAAGCAGTGACACAGTTCTTTGGTCTACATAAATACATACATACAACGACGCCCCAGAATAATGACATATAGAATAATGATAGATTTTAAATAAATTTGAAGGAAGATTAAATTTAATAAAAAAAATTGTAGGCTTTAGGAAAAAATGCAGGTTTCACACCACAGGAAAAATTTGGCGCGAAAACCATTTACAATTTTATAAGTAAATAGACATACATATATCACGCCTGTATTCTCAAATGGAGTAGGCAGAACACACGAAAAGCTAGGCAGACCAAACCACGAGTATTTCACGTTTCGTAGCCACAATTAGCATTTTTTTAGTCTTTAAGCAAAGAGGTACAATCCTAAACAGCTAGTCTGTTGCTTAAACTATACCTCAACTTTTAACCGAAGGCAGGCCCCCGACACTCCATACAACCGCCCGCGCGAGATAGCCTACTACTACTACATAAACAACATAACGTCTGTACACGCGCCATATGTGTGCGTAAACTATGCAGGGCCATCACGCAATTTGTAGCTTTGTAGAACTAAATAAGAACTCATTAAATAAGTTAGTTATTAAGTGCCTAAGAAGGTTTTTCATAGCAAAAACTATGTTAGTACTGCCTAATTATACAAATAATATGGAATAATGCGAGCGTTCCTTACATTTTTTCATCGGATGGAAATCTGAAAAACCTCCGATTCTTGTTTGAATAATTGATTTCCAAACACCCATATACCGAACAATAGCGAACCATTTTTATTATATTTTCTAGCCAATACTTTCACGTGTTTCACATCTAAGTATAAAATATTAGAGAAAATGTTCCTACCCGCGCATTCTGAGAGTACTGACAACCGTGTGACGTAAGCGCGGTATGACTGCCTCGTTGACTGCTACGTCGCAGGCGACGATATTTTGGCGGGGGGAGGTGAGTGTCGCTTCTTTACGTAGTAATAGTTTCTATTCTTTGCCGAAGGTTAACTGGAAGGGATCCCCTCGGGGATAAGTTCGCCTTTGTGCATAAGGCTGTTCTCGTGCTAACTGTTTTTTGTAAGTGTTTTTGTGTACAATAAAGAGTCATACAATACAATACAATACTTTTCCTAAGTCGAGTGTTACGACAACCATAGAAGAAAAGATTTATTCTAAACCCACACGGCGAAGTAAGTAAAAATGCAAGCATTTTATACCCGTATCGCATTTTTCTTTTATGACAAGACACGTCAATCATTCAGTCGTGCTCCGGGTGAACATTTTTTATTTAAACAGCCAAACATCACACAAAAGAGCTAAATAATAGCCGTGAGCGTCAAGGGGCCTACTGCAGTTCACTCGGCAAAGTTGCCTCGGATTCCATTTTAAAATTTCAACAACACTTTTCTGCGAAAGGTCGGAATTTTGCTTTAGCGAGACAATGAGCAATAAAACCCGAGTTCCACTTAGAGCCCTGAAATATAAATAATACATACTTCACGCTTGTATTCCCAAATGGGGTAGGTAGAGTTCTTGAAACTTCACAAAGACATAAAACCATGACTTTTCACGTTCCGTGGTTTCTTCTTGCATAATGTTTTAGGTTTCGAGTCGGCAGGTATAGCAGTGACAGGTTGCCAGCCTATTGCGTAAATTATACCTAAAACTATTTCCTTTGTCACCTCTTACGACATTCACGGAAGAAATAAAAGGGGTTATTCTAAACATGTTTTAAAAATGTCGATCTTTCTAATATCTAAATAACCGTTAGAAATAATATTTACAAAATTTGGAGCACACAAATGTATCCCGCAACTTTGAGCCAAATTTGAGACATTAGTGTGAAATAGTTTATGAGTTATGATAGGCTCAAAAGTGGCTCCAAACGGTTCGTGGAATATTACACACGGCGCTGCTCGCAGATTCTGTTACTTGAAATTGCCTTGAACGTGTCTAAATAACTTTACTTTCTAGTAAGTAAGTGTTTGTAGGCTCGGGTCTCTATAGTGCTATTAAATAATAGTTTTGACAACTTTTTCACAGTAATTTATTAATTTACAACACACATCCAAAAAAATAATCCCATCCGATATCTATCTGTTTAAGCTTTCTTATTTTTTCACGTGTCACGTGGTTTCCGTTTCACATAAACAAGTACAGTCAGCGTCTGATACATGTATACACTTTAGTACCTTTTCTAATTAACCTCATATTTGAACTCTCGCATGAAATTGTCACTGCGATCACAGTGACAAAGTACCAAAGTGTAACCATGTATCAGACGCTGACTGTACATCAAAGCTTTTCGCTCCCATATGTATTTGTAAGTAAAATTAACTGCTATGAGTAGCAAGAACCTTGGACGCCCTGGTGAGGTTAGATTTGGTAAAATTTTCTATATTTTGTTTAATCACATAGTGTGCTTGTGAAAAACAGTTGGCATTAATAAGTAAACCAAAACCCTCTTGCTTTTATGTCAATTAAAAAAAATTGCTCTGTCTATTTTAATTTACACAGATAAACCCTACCATCATACAACCAATAACTGAACACAATCACTAACGAGTGATCTATCTTAAAGTTACCCTCGGATAACCCTCTAGGTACGGTTGATCGTTTATTTATAAAGTAGTCTGTCAGAAATTTGAGTAAAATATCGGCTTTTGCCTCTTGTATCCAGTGGACAATGCACTTAATCTTGCTCCTGCTTCATAATACATTTACAACCCGCCGTGCCCAAAGTGACTGTTGTCTAAAGCCGCGGCCATACAGCGGTAGCGAGTCGATGCGACATGGAAACGAGATTGGTGATGTTCAACTGTAAAAGACCTCAATGGGGATGTGTTTGGTGCGTTTAAACGGTTTAAGCGAGTTTGAATGTCAAATTCGTCAACATAAGAAAATTAAATTTCTAACAGCTGCTCTGAAATAGTTTTTGTAGACACCTATAAAACACAGCTTTATAGAGTATTCCATATATCTAATTATCAAAAAATCATGAACCAGAATAACACCTTTCTATTTCTTCCGTGGATGTCGCAAGAGGCGACTAAAGCAATATGTTTAGGTATGATTTAGGCGACAAACTAGCAATCCGTCTATATTTTACCTCTTCCATTTGTTTTCAAACCTAAAATTATGCTAGAAGTGGCTGCGAAGCGTGAATTAGCCATGGTTTTGACGTGCAAGTTATTTAATTATCCCACTAAAAGTGATTGAATGTTGTAATCTCTTTGAGAAAGATTTTATAATAAGAGCGGACGCCAGAGGCGAAGTAGCTAGTCATAGCGATACGCGATATTATTCCTCGCCACGGGCGTATTCCCCCGCTGACTTCTGTAATACCTCTCCCTCGCTCCCGCTTTTTATCACGGTCGCACGCGAAGTTGCTAGACATTACTTGAAACAGAGTTCGCGCCGCATCGCTCAGATATCGCTCTCAGTACGCACGCAGCTCCAATGATGGATGAGGGAGCGAGATAAACACAAGCGAATACGAACGTATTTTATTTCCATGAATATGAAATTATATTTCCCCCCTGACGTTTGTTTACTGTAAAAGTCGTGTTATTACCGTCCTTATAGCCATAATGAATCTTGCTGAGATCCTGCTTAACTATTCCGTGAAAAACGTAACGCATAAAGCGTTGCTCGGGGTCTTAGTCATAGAGTAGGGATGTGGGTGATACCGGTATCGCTGTACTGGTAATAAAATTATATACACACATGAATCACACCTATTTTCCCCAAATGGGATATGTAGAGCACATAAAACGTAGCCATTTTTACATATTGTTTTTGTTTTAAGTTCAGAAGTACTATAGTGACGGATTGCTAGCCTATCATCTAAAATATACTTTAACCTATATCCTTAGTCGCGTCTTACAACGTCCGCGGGAGAAATGCAATAGCTGTTCGTCTACACCCATATCGATTATGGAATTGAAATGTAAAGAGACATCGGCAATTCATAGAAACAAAATCAACAACAATAAAATCAAGTTTTACGGAGGAAAATTATTTAAAAAAAAATGTTGGCCAAAACTTTTGAGAACTACTACGCAAACTATTTAAAAAAAAGAACAATTATTATTTGCTCATGCACAGTGCTCAATGCCATTATACGCCTTGAAATATAGCGAAGGACTTTAATAACATCTTGTACGTTACGTAATTTTGAGGTTCAAAATTGGAAAAGTGATGTTGTAGATTTTTTTTCTTCAGTGATATCGGTACCGGTTTTAATTTTAGTATCAAAGACGGTGCTTCTTGAAAACATTACTACGAAATAATATGTAATGTCAAGTTCAACGCTCGCTGTCTTAATCTTTTGCAATCCCACAAAAATTACACAACAATACCGCCTTGAAAGATTTCTTATACATACTTACGTAATTACGAACCAATAAACTGTCAAAAATCGTACTTCAATGAGATTCTGAACATCAAAACGTGATTACAATGAAAAACATTTCAGTCATACTTTATGAAGGATTTTGAATTGGTACCGAATCGATAAGATGTATCAATACATCCCTAACATTAAGACTCTTGAAAGGTGGAAGGTTTTATACGGCTAGTTTAAGCCGTAGAGCTGTAACAACGACCAATAAATAATTTTATTTTCGCTGAACACACTAGGTTTGTTTTGTTGCTATTTGTGATAGATCACAAATCATATTTTGTTATTGAACCTAGGTTGGTTTTAAGTAATTATCGTGGCATAGAACCCATGATCCGTGGTTTCCGGGTTTCGAAAAACACCTCTCGATTTCTACCGTGAATGTCATAAGAGGCTACTAAGGAAACAAGGTTAAGATATATTTTACTGTTACTGTTGTAAATCTAGGAATAAACTAAAAGTGGCTACAAGACCTGAAACAGTCATGGTGTTATCTATGTAGCATTTGGTGTGGCCTGCAAACCCTATTTTGTAATACAGACGTGACATATGTATGTATGTAAGAATCCAAAAAAAAAACATTATAAGGCAATATTTAAGTGTTTAACATCTACATTGGAGGCAAAACTAAATGCCACCAACAGATACGCATTGGCGTCATACAGAATCTTCTAAATTTAACACATAACCGTTCAGTGTGCACTGGATGCACTGCGAACAGTAGCGCCGCGAGCGCAGCGAACGGCCGCCGCAACCGCGCTACAGTAACACTAGGCGCGCGACTACGTAACACAGACAACACAGCGCGCAACACCAACTTCTCTCAAGGACAAAGCATGCAACACGCTATATTCCATTTTGACAGGAACAATAACGCAACGTTATAGGGGCAGCGCAGACGACAGACTTTTTGTGTGATCGAGTCTGCGGCGCACAAAATGTCGGTGTGGATTACATGCATTGTGCGCCGGACTTTTTGCGCATCCTGTGCGTTACTGCATAATGTTATAATTCCATAGATTCTATTTTCACAGACTAAAAAGTCCTGGATAGTCTGTCGTCTGCGCAGAGTTATAATAATAAAAAAAACTAACTGCTTCAGTGTGCACAGGATGCACTGCGAACAGTAGCGCCGCCAGCGCAGCGAACGGCCGCTGCAACCGCGCTACAGTAACACTAGGCGCGCGACTACGTAACACGGACAACACAGGGCGCAACATCGACTTCTCTCAAGGACATAGCATGCAACACGCTATGTTCTATTTTGACAGGAACTATAACGCAACGTTATAGGGGCAGCGCAGACGACAGACTTTTTGGGCGATCGAGTCTGCGGCGCACAAAATGTCGGTGTGGATTTTATACATTGTGCGCCGGACTTTTTGCGCGTCGTGTGCGTTACTGCTTAATTTTATAATTCAAAAGGTTCTATTTTCACAGACTAAAAAGTCCTGGATAGTCTGTCGTCTGCGCAGGGTTATAATAATAAAAGAAACTAACCGCTTCAGTGTGCACAGGATGCACTGCGAACAGTAGCGCCGCGAGCGCAGCGAACGGCCGCTGCAACCGCGCTATGGTGACGCATGTTCGCGCGACGAGCGCGCAACACGCGGCGTGCAACGCAACGTTGCAGGCGTGCCACCACCACGGACGGAGTCCTGCCAGCGCGTAGTTTAACCTGCAACAAGGGAAAGAGGTGTCGGTTAACGTAATAAATTTAGTGTCTATTAATCTAAAAAAAAAAAAAAAAATGGTTTACAATGGCATGGTTGGCAATAGATTGCCAAAGAGAATGAAACGACAATAGTCAAGATCATGACTAGTTCAATGACTAGTTAACGTAGCGACTTCTAGCATATTTTTAGGTTTAAAAAAAATTAAAGACATAATTATAATAGTTATAGATTGCTCGTCTGTCGCCTAAACTGACTACTACCAACTACAAACTATTTCCTTAGATTCTCTTACGATATCCAAGAAAATGGAAAGGCTACTACTACTTGGCTTAATACTATCCGACACTACACAGAATTAATAAATGTATAAGAATAATTCATATCCAAATGAGCATTTCCTAATGAGCTTTATTAAGTAATGTGATCATATTTAATTAATGAAATGTTATAATTATTCTTACAAAATCAATAGGTCAATGTTTTGTCTAACAAGGAAGGGTACCCAACTGTCCACCTCCGATTTGATTCATTTTGATATATGTTATAGAGTAGCCTAAAATAACGGACTAATTTTTTTTTTAGCTGCCCAAACTCAATCTGTTAGGAGAAAATGGCCGCCAAAGTGCTGAAAATTGACAAAACCTACTAATTTCCGTAGTGAGATTTGTTCAAAAAAAGTGATAATTAATTACTGGTTTCGTTACTATGCCAAAGAACATGAATAAAAACTCGAGGGGTGTTTCGGCATTTCACCACAAACTCGCTTTTTATATAAAAAAAAAACATGTCAAAATTTCACAAATTTCGCCGCTACACTCACTTTCTTAAGGTAATTTTTTTAGCTTGAAAACTTCTTGGTTCGTGATCTCATGGCTAATGGTTATGAAAAGACAACAAGAAAACAATGGGCAGTCTGATTTCTTAAAAAACTGAACTTGATATTATTTTCCGTTTAATATAATTTCAACCTGACTTAACCCTTAACCACCTACGTGCGGTCTCACAGACAATAGATTACTCAAAATTGACAATAACTAAACGCGAGTATGTCGCACACGCGTCTGTGTCCTTGTACCTTTGCCGGCCCCTCCCACAGTACCGGCCGTGCCGTCGACTCGTTCAGGCGTATGCTCATTTTGATTTGGTGAGTTAAAAAACATCATCGGCGGTCTGTGAGACCGCATGTAGGTGGTTACTGTATTTTTTAACAGTCTCGGAGACGTCTCGGAGACCGCTCGTAGGTGATTATGTCATTTTTTTCACCCACATAATTTTGTTTATTTTTGTGAAACATGTAGAAAAATGGTTGCTACAGGAGGTATCAGATGACAAAAATATGTCAGACGAAGATTGTAGTGACGTGGAACCGATTCAGTGGGGTATGTTGTAAAAAATATGCTGCAACTGCCTTGAAAAATTGTGGATCTTTGGGAATTGCAATTTTGTAGAATTTGACGATAAGTGCTCTATTTATTTATTTAATTTTGTAGTTGAACTCCTTATTTTATAGAAATGAATAAAAAAAGGTTGATTTTTCTGAATTCCTATATCTATCAGGCCTTTAATGTAATCAGAGTCGATTTTTGTGTTAAATCTACCAGTCTTGAAAGATTATGCCATATCTCAAGATTTTATTATAGTTTATGTTATTTGAAGTTCTAAAATAAAAGTCTAAACCATAAACGAGTATTTTACTCGTTGAAATGCTATCTTGATATTACAGATCCCGAATTTGAGATGATTATTCACGAGCGGTCTCTAGGACCGCACGTAGGTTGTTATTGTACAGAAATTGGACGTAGGTGGTTAAGGGTTAAAATGACATGATGATGACTTAAATATTCCAAACATGCTATACCACACGGTTTATAGTACAGTAATGTACATTTTGGCGTCAAACCCTGATGAGTCAGTATTTTCACTTTTATGGTGTAAGTATACTCATACATATGCTTTATTGTTATTCTTATTAAATTGGTTATGGCGAGGTTGACAATTTTTTTTTTGTTTCAGGTCAATATTGTGAAAAACAAGTTATCCTTACTAAAATTACCAAGAACTGTTTTATGTCATTTTTCGACTTGATTCCCGATTGTGAATTAATGCTTTCTGAGGAAAATAAATTTTTTATCTTGTGCCGAAAATGCACAGTTTGCCGAAATAATTCATGATTTTGGCTACAAGCACCCCAAACAGCTATTGATAACGATGTCTTTTGCAAAAACTATATTGAAAACTGTTATATATTGGCATGCATTAAATAGTTTTTTTTAGTACGATAGATTGCTTCAAGCCACGCCTGGCTGAGGGGGAAACTATCTTTAAACATCATTATTTCAGCCATAAGACTTCCACTGCTGAACATAGGCCTCCCCTTTAGACTTCTATAAGTACCTGTTGGAAGCGACCTGCATCCAGCTTTATCAAGTCGTCTGTCCATCTTGTAGGTGGACACATAATTCAGTTTTTTTTTAATAGATCAGATTGCCAATTGTTTTTTATTGTTATTTTTATTGTCTTTTCATAACCATTAGCCATGAGATTACGAACCAAGAAGTTTTCAAGCTAAAAAAATTACCTTAAGAAAGTGAGTGTAGCGGCGAAATTTGTGAAATTTTGACATGTTTTTTTTTATATAAAAAGCGAGTTTGTGGTGAAATGCCGAAACACCCCTCGAGTTTTTATTCATGTTCTTTGGCATAGTAACGAAACCAGTAATTAATTATCACTTTTTTTGAACAAATCTCACTACGGAAATTAGTAGGTTTTGTCAATTTTCAGCACTTTGGCGGCCATTTTCTCCTAACAGATTGAGTTTGGGCAGCTAAAAAAAAAATTAGTCCGTTATTTTAGACTACTCTATAACATATATCAAAATGAATCAAATCGGAGGTGGACAGTTGGGTACCCTTCCTTGTAAGTTGTTCCATTTTTTAAATTTTTACTTTAATATAAAATTACATCATACGTTATACTTTTAGGTGACGGTAAATATAGGCTTTGTACAAAATTACACGTTTCGTTCTTGTTTCAGAACACTTCAAAGCGTCATCATTTATCAAAAAATGCTATATGAAAGCAGTAATGACAGATTTTACATCAACGACATGGCCACGCCCTCTAAAAATTTCCTCTACGTGTAAAATTGTCGCTAGTGTTGTATACAGAATGTCCTAAAACATAAAATGATAAAAATTGTAGGTAAGACTTTTTCTCAAAGGAGAGGTTTTACTTTTAAATGTAAATATCTTGTTGAAATATTGTTTTTCCCCTGAAATGATTACTAAAAAATTGTATGCTATCTGCGTGACTATGATACTAAGTTATTAAATGGCATTTATGTTTGATCTAATATTGCATCAGGCAGCGTAAAAAGTTTGTTTTTTTTTTTTTGCTTCGTACGACTCTCAGAAGAACCAAAATACCTTATAAAAAATGGTATCTTTCCAACAAAATTGTCTAACTACAATAGGTATTAAAAACAGAAGGAAAACATATCTAAAACTCACAGTTGCACAACTCCACGCCTTTCTACGGCATTTATTATTTATCCCAAACCTAACTATAAATCTAAACATAGAAAATAGTAGTCGGTGTTTGTCCGACAAATATTTACAGTGACACATTTATTTCTAGCATATCTCAAAGCTGTAATATGCACCTATATGCGGTGGACTTAAAGCTTATTTCCAACAGAACTGTATTCTTCAAAACCAACTTACGAAATGCTTATGTTAATAGGTACAAGTCACAATGTCGACTCTTGATTAATGTTTTCCTATCTGTTCTGGTAAGGCCGAAGAATTTTGGCCGAAACCGAAACGGTGCTAAACACAATGGACGAAACCAAATGATGAGTATTTAGAATATAAATTAGGAGCTGTTCTTTTATGAAACCTACGTCTAACGCTTTCCTTAGTCCTCGGATCAATGATACCATGTTTTAATACTGTTACAACATTAAAAACAACTTTGAGATAAGTTTCAGGTAAGTAAACATTGGTCTTTTCTTAGCGCTGGTTGTCGAAAAAACAACTTAAGAGTTCTCCTAGGAGCCTATTTGTATAAATTAATATTTGAATTTTGAGTTATGGTGATAGTTAATAATAAGGTATAAACTTTACGTTCTTAGAATATCCCTTGTATATTTGCTTCATTCATTCTATCTACAAAACATGGCTATCAATACAAATCCCTAAATATCGTTGAAAGAATAAAACAAACGACGACCTTCATTTATATCATTCCTTGTTTTATTTGAGACCTATCTTTTAGTAGGATAAAACAGTTTTATGGCCATAACTTGATGTAGCGGAACCTATTAGTTTTAAGTGCGACCTTTTTCAGCGGCTTGGCCGAAATTATGATGCGATAAAGCCACGATAGCCTAGCGGTTGACTTAGGTTCTGTGAAGCGGAGGATTGTCAATTCAAATCTGGCGATCTCAAGTTTTTGGCAATTGTGAGCAACTTTGAATGACACTACCGTAAGACTACCGTAATGAAAAATATGGATGTCACGTCTTAAAGTGAGTGTAGCTTGACATGTTTCGGGTTTTGTATAAACTCGATTTAATACAAGTTCTCCATATTGTCACTATAAAATTTCGAATCTTTAAAGCATTAACTGATTTGTGTCGAATAACGTTAAATATACGAATGGACGAAAAATGAAGTGTCTGTCAAAGTAAGCCGAATGTGAACCATCCCATCCCTATTTATTTCTAAATTGATCCTTGAAGTTACTTGTTAATATTTGCCTAAGGGGTCGTAAAGTAAATAAGAATATAAATACTACACACCCTTGACCTGTCATCGATCGAGGGTTACTGGGACAGCCGGAAAAATCACGTGTAACATATTGGATACTATATTATTCAATAAATTAAAAGGCTACTTACACAAACCAAGTTTTCTTTTGTTCCAAAAAAAATCAATTAATCAATCTGATTTAACCAACTGAATAAATCAAGGCTCATTTACCTATTTTTTTTTAAGCAATACAATATAAAACAGACACGTGAAACTTAAAGGAGGTTAAATACGATATAAAACTAACAAAACTTAAAATAAAAATAAAAACCCTCTAGTTGTAATTAACTTTAAGAGCATATTTATAAGAACTGCTGTGTCTTTTCGCGGAGCGCACATTATAGCCTAAAATAAAAAAAATCTCTAAAATCATCACGGTACGGACCACGAGTCCGTAGATGAGTCCCGCTCCAGGCCCCCGTAGTAATAGCCCGTACGGGTCTCCCGGACAGCTGTAAACCCAGCCTTATACCCTGAACTGTCAACTTTTGGCTGTACAAAAAAAAATATATACAGCATGTTATGACATCTTGTTTTAAATTCTCACTTATAGGTGTGCTTTAGGCATTGAGGATAGAACCTATAGAGTACTAATGTTATCTTGGTTGTTCGGAAATTATTCCGCAAAACAATTGAAGTGATCGCTATGCTCTTATTGGCCGGTCCAAGATCGCGCGTAACGCTAGTACCTTTTTCTCTACGGTTATTGGTTCTGTACAGTTTCTGTGACAGTGACGGTGACGTTTAGTATGTTGAGATCAACAAACTATTTGCGGACCGGGGTTGCGAACATTGTTTCTCTATAGGTTCTATCCTCTATGGCTTTACGCGACAGGTTAGCAACCTGCCACTATTATATATTTTTTTTTACTTGCAACCCAAAAAAAAGGTAGAAGTGGCTGTAAACCTTGAAATGGTTAAGACTTTGTCTATGTAGCTTTTCTTGTGCTCTGCCTACCATTTTAAGGAATACAGACTGATAAACTTTGAACTAATGTTATTAACGAAAGATTGAAAGTGTGGACGATATCCACCATCTCAATCATAATTTTATTCGATTACCAAATATTTCGATATCTATTCCAAACATTACTGCTATTTATACGCAACTACCTTACTACCAAACCTCTACCGAAAACATTTGCGACTTCAGCATTCATAGTAACGTCTCGAGCGAATATTTTTCACGCTTTCCGCTTTTATAGAGTAACCGTTCCGAGGTAAATTGTGGGGAAAAGGGTCTCACGTAGTCACTCACCGAGATTACCCGCGCGTTCGTAAATAGAAACAGTGTTGCCATTCCATTAACCCGCCAGTTCGCATACTTGACGTGCCGGAATGGTATCACGGATGAAATGAAGCAATGGATCTTGTGTGGCGCTAGATTGACTTGCGATTGCTGTGCTGTTGTTAAGGAGTAGGTGTATAAATAGATACGGTGTCGCCATAATATTTATCAGTGAGTTTACATACTTGGGGTGGTAGGAAGAAAGTAAGGTCCTTTTTATTATTAACTAGCGACCCGCCCTAGCTCTGTATGACTATTCACATTATGCCTATAACTTTAGTTTTTTTTTGAACCGAAGACCAAACTAAAGTTACACGATTTTGAAGGACTATTTTACCTGTTTGATCCACAATAAAAGCCCAAAAAATTCCTTATAATAATTGAGGAAAAAACATAAAAATCAGTTGGATAATTTAAAAGATGGCGTGCCAATGCCAACAGCGAGAAGAGAGTATTTTTTATTTAATTACAAAACATACCCTTAAAAGTTCTAGATTTACTTCAGATTCTTAAACATACCTAGTGCTCTGTGGCAACATAAGGTCCATACATAAGTTTGAGTCGTTAGAGAAACGTCAAGATAGTGTTGTTTTTCAGTCAAAGAATTTGACACATAAAAAAATATTATTAATGTCGATATCTATGAAACACGCTGTTAAAAACTACAAAGATGGTTTAATTTGATTCTATCTAAAAATACCCTTCCTCTGATTAAAAAAAAGTTGCCACATGCATGTCAAACAAAACCCAACCCAGGCTTTGTTCTCAATAGGCTTCCACGTCACTACTACGGGTGCTACTCCCAAAAACTCTTCACCAACACAAACGACACGACCCTAAAATTGGAACAGAGTCTAATCAAAAGTTACCTTCCCCACAAAATTGTAACAATACGGGGTTATGACATATTCGATCCGCATTACTTTTATACGTAAAAGTTGATTGAATCGGTTTTAAGGTCATCACGAAATAATAGGGATTATGCTGCGAAATTGAGGAGCTTCGCGGTTTACTGCTTGCAATAAGGTTTGATTGGTCCTTTTTATCTGTTGGTTGAAAAATACACTTATGTTTTTATGGCGCTGGCAACTTTTGGCTAGTGTTGCGCTCCGCTGCCGTTTCTGGCGTAATATTTTCAATGTTGCCTTATTGGAATTTTAGTACGGAATGGAAACTCAATATTCTTGGATCTTTAATTTACCGTAATTTAGATTCTTCTTTTGAAAATGGAGATGTATCGGTCTAGCCCGGCACCACATAGACTATTCTTATTCATTTGTGGATGTTGTAAAAGGAGACTAAGGACATAGGTCTAGGTATGCTTTAAGCGACAGGCTAGCAACATGTCATCGTTATTACCTCTGTCATTTTGTTTTTTAAATCTATAACTATGCTGAAATTGGCTTCTAAACGCAAAATAGTCATGCTCTTGTCCGCTTAATAATACTTGTTTCCCCTTTTTATTTTATCTAAGATTATTTATATTTATATTACCAGTCATTGGCCTCTCCATTATTAACAAAACAGTTACGATTTCCTATTAGAAAGTAATAAGTTTTTAAATCCTTAATCACGTCAATCAACCAAAACGCTAACGGCACTATCTCCACACAAAAGAACCATTAGCACAATAAAACATGGACACGACGGACACAAAGGGACAATGTACAATTTGAAGCCGTCATTATAAACCATTTAGGCACACGCCACACCATTGTTGCTGCACGCAATTGCATTTTTTAATTTTATGAATGTATTATTAGTTCCCGGTACACAAGGTAGATGGCGTTGGTGGCGGTAGAAATGACATACGTCAAAGTTACTATGGAGTCCAGTGTTGCCAAAAATTAAAATTGCGCGTACCGTTGGTGATAGCTCAAGAGTGTTATTAGTTGATTACATACTTGAATTATTTTTTTTTAATAAGGGGTAGTTTTTATTAAATTTGACGAACTCCATTGACTTGATCACCTTCTCACTGAAGCGTGTGGAAAGCGGAGCTCCGCATACATTTTAACACATGCCCACAGACAAGCCATATCCACTTAATACGCGATCTGTGGCACCAACTATCGTGTGGTAAGCCGATAATTGCAACAATCAAAACAGTTTTACTTCGACACAGAACAAACAAGTCACGTGCTACAGGATGTTTCATAGTAAGACTTGCGTGCAACTGTCATTTTAGCACGATAAATGCACCAGTTAAAACCGGTTCAGACTCCATTTTGTTTTAAGGTTTCAATTTTCAAACCTACATAACTTTATAGCGCCTTAGTGTCACCTATCGTCGAATAGCTGAACTTATACTACAATTACTACAAACGTCAATTACACATTTAACTGTCAAATGGTACGAGTGGCGCCAACGAAGTTTCAAAGATTGGTGACATAAACACAACTTCCAATTTTCTATCTGTGAACATCGGTCCGCAGGCAAAACATCTGCCTGGAGAGACCTCTCTATTGGAGTTTTTACCTCATTTTTTAAGCACCTGTGTCGATCAATATCTTGGCAATCGTTTATGTGACTTGTTGCGGAGTCACCCGCGTCTTTACCGAAAGCTTTTATTGAGAGCTCAACTTAGGGCCATAGCACACGGCGTATTTTATACGCGCGCACGACGCGCGTATTAAGAACGCGCGTCTTCGGCGCCGTAGACGCTGATTGTTGCGTTTGCATTGATGATATAAAAGCGCGCGCATGAAGCGCGTATACGCGCGTTTGACGCGATACAAACGCGCGTACAAAGGAGCGGAGTAGGGATAGAGAGGGACGGGGCGTTTCTTCCATCTTTTATGTATTACCAATAAAAAATTTTAAACGTTGTATGATAATGACCACTCAATCTTTTTTCACTCGTAAATGGGTCTATCCAATAGATTCGGTTTTTTTTACGTTTTTTTTCTTTTTAAAAGAAGTACTAAAGCCAGCGTAAGTAGTGTTGTCTGAACCGACGCCATTGTACAACTGGGAGGAATCTCTGATCGAAACGCAAAGGCTACGAGCAACTACGGCGCGTATACGAGCAACTTCGGCGCGTATACGCGCAGTATAGGCGCGTTTCACGATGACCCCGTGTGCTTAGGTTAGAAGGTTGCGTTCGAATTTCGTTTGAAGCGCGTATACGCGCGTCATCTGCGCGTCGACTGCGCGTTTTAAATACGCCGTCTGCTATGGCCCTTAATGTCATCAAATTGCGTTGCTCCCACCCAATAGGATCACGAATAGGTTCAAAACATGTCAAACTGATCTCGATTTAAAAATAAACATAAGTTAAACGTCCCTGTGCTCGACACTGACCAATACATGGCAACCTTATGTCATAGTAAGACTGGTGACAGATGGTGTCATCTACTGGGCGTTGAGGCGTCGAGCATTGGTACATTTACCTTACCCGTTTTATATCACAATGCGTCTCTCGGTACTTTTGCGTTTAATACTTTTACGTTCCTGAAGATGGGCATTGCACTAATTCTGCCGCAAAGCAGCAGTACTTTAACTCTTGTGTTACGGCGTTAAGGAAATAACAATTGTTTCATTTAAAACATGGAATTCCAGCAAGTTGAGATACTTAAATGGGGCGTTTAATTATTGACATGAACCACTGAACTAAATTGAAGACAAATCGATACGATTCAAATTATTCTAACCAATGCTTGTAATTAAGTTTTTTGTCGTCTTTATATTAATTTACATAATTAACTGAAGAGCTAATTAAAAAGTTGGAAACCCCATACTTTCTAAACAAATAACAGTTCAGAATTTCATATTTTTATCTAAAAGTACCGTATAAAAAAGCCGTGGTAGCCCAGCGGTTCGAACTGTGGCCTCTCAAGCAGAGGGTCGTGGGTTCAAACCCCGGGCTTGCACCTCTGAATTTTTCGGAATTTATGTGCGATATAGAATTTGATATTTACCACGAACTATTCGGTGAAGGGAAACATCGTGAGGAAACCTGCACACAGCGACGAAGCAATTCAATGTTGTGTGTGAAGTTCCCAATCCGCACTGGGCCCGCGTGGGAACTATAGCCCAAGCCCTCTCATACTGAGAGGAGTCCTGTGCCCTGCAGTGGTACGTATATAGGCTGGATGATGATGATGATCTAAATCTAAAAGTACATACACACACATCACGCCTGTTTCCCCAAATAGGGTAGGCAGAGCACACGAAACGCTACATATCCAACACCATGACTATTTCACGTTTCCTACCCACTTCTAGCAAATATTCTAGGCTACGTTAACAAGTACAATGGGACAGGTTGCTAGCCTATCGCCTAAAATATAACTGAACCTATGTCCTTAGTTGTCTCTTACTACATCCATTTAAAGGATAGAGAGGTGCTATTCTAAACCCGACAGCACACGGAGACGACGGATAGTTACAATCTATCGTTGTAAAAAGTAGGGATTGTACGTAATCGAGCCACGTAGCAAAACGGCTCTCGGACTATCCACTCGGTCTGTTAAAAAGTAATCAAGCGATCCTTTTGCACTTTGCGCGATGCTTTTCAATCTACGACGCGAGAGAAAGGTATTTTGACGTTGACGCAAAAATCTGCTAATCTTCATTCACAATTTAACAAACACAACAAACAATTAACAAAATTATGGTTAATCATGCAAGAGGATTATGAGAATAAATAACGGCATGGGTAAAAAAAACCTTTAATTTCTTACATACATACATGCATAGAAACATCACGCCTTTCAGATAATGACAGATTGCAAGCCTTTTTCCTTTTGTTACCTATATGGAAGATTGTAACACAATAAAAAAAAATAGGGCATAATTTTTATCCCGAAAGATTAAAAAAATCATGATTCTAAATTGACACAATCATAAAAGTTAAACACGGCTAGTATTGCCACATTGCACTAAAGTTGTTCTTCTTCCATTTCTGGCTCAAGTTTTGAAAACTCAGCCTTTAACTTCAGTTCCGAAGGCATCTCCGCTACATCCCTTTTTTACAAATAAGGAACTCTTGACCACAGACATAGCATCAGCTGTATACGTGATGTGCGTCATCTATCTCGTATCATAGGAAATCGAGCCACGTATTGCAAAACGACGACGCTCGGTCTGTTAGAAAGCAATCAAGGGATGCAGTTCTCTTGCGCTGGGCTAATTGTGGCGGTTCGAGCGTGGGGGCTCTGATCGAGTACTTTTTTCTTTTTGCCAATAGACGTTGTGATAGCACCTAGAAACCAACTGAACAGTACCAGTAGCAGGAAACTGTGGAGAAGTTGTTTAGACTCGCTATGGAGCTTGCATAGTATGGACAGACATAGAATTAAGTAACTGACTTACTGACTGTCGAACTTTAGTGATATAAAATGGTACTATCAGAACAAGACCCCTAAAGTATAAAAGAACTCTTAAAAAATCACCTCGTTTTCCGTCTACCTAACTTACTTTCTGCCCTATTTTTTTTAATAGCAAAGCAAGTTTTTACAAAAAACCAACTGGATGCCATCACGTCACAAAACATTTAAGCATCATCCTAATAACAGCAATGATAATTTCAAATCAGTACAAGTAAAGCTGTACCAACTAGTTGGCAACAGACTCGTGAACCACAGCGAATGCAGTGGTAGTCAGCAGGAAATATTAATTCCCGCCGGCACGCGATCGTGGGGCATTAAAGTTACTGAACCCCCAAACGCGGCTTTGCGGTGAGGCAGACTTTGGCAGATACATCACTTTTATGCCTTGCTGGAAAGGTGATGCATTGCGCTTTTGCTTGGTACGTAGTACCTCTTGGAATCAGCAATGCTGCCGTGCTGTTATTACCACTAAAAATTACTCCAAAGTAACTTTTGGCGTGGAGTTTTTTAAACATTTAAGAAAGTGCGCCTGTCGGATCAATCTATTAGAAAAGATAAGTAAACTTAGACTGATATTTAAAACATACAGAACTACCGTGAGAGTCATTCAAATTTAAATAAAACGGATAGGCTTACGCCCAAAACTACATACTCGTACATGTAACTAGAAAACGTTTAGTAACGGCCGCGTTAAAGACGCCCTCTAGAATTTTTAGTTCGAATCTGAAATAAACGACGTCACATCGTGACTACTGATCAGATAGAGTCTATCTATCTATAGACTCTTTTAATGAGCTCTATTCTAATGCTTTGAAAACAGGATCTAAGTAGCATACTTCCTATAATTATTATCGCACTGCGTATCCAACACCATTGAGCGAAGCTTAAATTTCAGAGAAACTCCCATTAGCTCGGAGATTGTCATTTATTTATGAGTTTACCTTTGTAAGGAAAAACTAGTAAATAAAATAATTTTAAACAAAAAAAAACCGACTTCAAATCTATACTAATATAATAAAGCTGAAGAGTTTGTTTGTTTGTTTGA
>BHDV01029742.1:94417-123581 GCA_005406045.1 Adoxophyes honmai
ATTTCAAAATTCCATGAATACAGAAAAAATACAAATAATTTATTTAGCACAAATCCAAAATTTCGAAAGATTTTATCATCAATTGTTAAAGTTACAGGTTTGACAACCTTTGAACAGCTCTCCTGTAAAGTTGTCATTTTGCACTTGTACCAGTATACGTAGGAGGTATCGATTTTGTCTCGTTTAGATGAAGGTGGGACGTTTTTTATTGGTGTCCACTAGAGCGGGAGAAAGAAAAGGGGAGAGATTTTTTTTATCTCGTAACGAGATAGAAAAGTACAAAATTAAATGTCTAACTGTCGTGTAATGAAACAGGCAATACAGACAATGTAATTTTAAGTATGCAGGTTAAAAAAACGAGTGAATTAAAAAAAAATTACATAGGTAAATACATACATACATACATACATATTCTCACGCCGCTATTCCCAAGAGGGGTAGGCAGAACATATGAATCCAAAAATCCAGTGCCACGTTTAGCAATTTCAGAGTAACCAGGTGGTTAAACGTGATATTGCAGTGACAGGTTGCTAGCCCATCGCCCACAATACACTAACCCTTTCCCAATTGTCGACTCTTACGACACCCACGTGAAGAAAGGGGGAGGAGCTATTCTAACCCGGCACCACACGAGTCCCTTTATTTACATAGGTAAATTTTAAGGGATAATAAAAACATAATCACGATCGCTTCATTTGTGTAACGAAAATTACCTATACAAAATGTATGGGTAATTGTCGTTACACAAATGAATCAGTTAACTTTTGTTTTTATAAGCCCTTAATCAAGTACATTTTTTTTTTAAAACAACTCTTACATCACTGTCTACCTTTGCCTGCTCGCCAGCAGACCGTGTAAACTGATAGTGGGCCTTAATTATGATGAAACCTGATGATACATTATGTTGCTGCTGCAAGTCTACTGTCAAACTGTACCCTTATTCCCAGCATACATTGTAAGAATAAAAACCAACTTAACTTTGAAGCAAGACCCCATACCTTCGAAATGAAAAGTAGGCCTAGCCTCCCTGACGTATGAGACTTGCGTTACGCGGAACGTCCCGAAATGAGGGTACTTCATCACTCGGCTTGTTTATGAGCGCTTCGGGAATGTTCGATAGACTTCGGGCCACTTCGTACGCGATGAGAAATGACGTAACGTGCTCGTGGAGCGATTTGAAGAGAGTCAGGTGATTTGATTTATATGGCGTGTTTTTACGTGAGCTTTGGGGTGGGGCTAAGTGAATAATGGAGGAAGTCGCCAGAAGGTCGTCAGTGGTAGTGGCTATTGTTGAAGAGTTATAAAGAGCTATTTTCATATTTAATGTTTTTTTAACATAGTTGCTCAAAAAGTTGTATCTTTCGTGGCTACAAAATGTGTGCAACGATACATTTTTTGTACTAGAGTAAGGCCAACCAGACGAGATAATAAACATAAACAATGGTACAGTTACTGAGTTACGTGGCGGTAGTCAGATTATTATCTGTATCCTTATCACTCGTATGCAGTTTATGGCGTCAACCTCTGAAACTTTGTTTACATTCTTTATCTCGTCTGGTTGGCCTAAGTTTAGACCTTTTCTAATTTTTATTTATTTTAATGACTGATGCTCCAAGTACGCATAGAACCAAAAAGTTTTTGATTCTTTTAAATTACTTCCTTTACTCTTAGGGTTTACCACTTGACACTTAATTTCAAATTATAATGAAATGAAAAGTAGGCACTTTAAATATTAAATTTACTGTACTTGCAGAGTTGTGGCTGCATGGCATTATAAGCCTTTTGACCGCAGCACCAACCGTGAAAAAGGACACTGCTGTCGGATGCTGCAGGATGTTATGAGCTTAAAAATTTATTCGATCTAATTTTTATAAAACCAGCCACGAAGTGATGGCTTGCAAGAGCTACTATGCACTTTGTCAAGAGTGCACGTAGAAGAAGAAAAAATTTTGTATCTTTCCATATTTTTCGTTAGCGCAAATTTATAGAATCTGTTCATGTCTTGGAGGATCTTTTTACAAAACATAAAGTAAGAAGTTAGTTTGTCTTTCTTGGGCCTCTAAACTACAAGCCATGTCTGTCTAATAAATTCTTTACACAAGATACTCCAATCACATGCAGTCATCACGTACATTTACAACAGCCATTACCACTTTATCATCAATTGAAATATTGCTCTTGAACAGAGCCCATTAACAGCCAAAATTTCCAAAGCGTTTAAACAGGATTTATCTTAAATGCTCACTAATGTCCATTGTCCGGCAATGTACTATTGTACTAATGTATTACGTTGTACGTATTGCGGTTGTGGCAAATCCGTCCGGTGTTTTATGCCCCTAGTAAGGAATTTAGGAAATAGATAGCGTTTAGAATTAAGACTGACCACCGTGAGACATCGTGTGGTGACGAGTATAGCCTCCTGACGACTGGCGTGCTATACATCTACACTATCTACACTAATCTACATCTACACTAATATTATAAAGAGGAAAACTTTGTTTGTTTGTTTGTTTGTTTGTTTGGTTGTAATGAATAGGCTCAGTAACTACTGGACCGTTTTTTAAAATTCTTGCACCATTCGAAAGCCACGTTATCCACGAGTAACATAGGCTAAATTTTATTTTGAAAACAAAAAGGATTCCGTAAAATATTTGGAGTTAGATACCTACATCTACACTAATATTATGAAGAGGAAAACTTTGTTTGTTTGTAATGAATAGGCTCAGAAACCTACGGAAAGCTCTAGTAGTACATAAAATAAAAGTCATTTGTAACTTTGTCTGTGGGCATTACTGCCGTCTTAAGGAGAAAAACCATAAGTGACATTTTTTGCAAAATCGACTTTTTACTAGCCTCGCATTCAGGAAAAAAAATGTGATTTTTCCATCTTGCGTTTATTTGGATATCTCTTACAGGTCCTGATTTAGGCAAGCACAAGTCCAGGCTATTTTGTTGAAACTACTTCCTGTTGGAGAAAGAAAAGACATAACTGTCTACTCATAGACAGAAAACTACTTAAGTACCCACTTGTGTTTTTTTAAATTTTAGTCTTGGACTAGCGACAAACATTCTTATCATAAGAAGAAAAACCATATTTTGATTTTATATAAAAATCCGACGTAAAAAAAGCACAAGTTCACAGATATGCTGTTTCTTTTTAGTTTAACATGTTTATCAATTAGAAATCTCGGACACTGAAAAACCACAAGTTACAAGTTATGTTTTTTCAACCTCGTATGTT
Organism: Adoxophyes honmai; assembly: GCA_005406045.1. NCBI lineage: Eukaryota > Metazoa > Arthropoda > Insecta > Lepidoptera > Tortricidae > Adoxophyes > Adoxophyes honmai. Next base: position 97,659 of record BHDV01029742.1, read on the forward strand.
CTTAACTTATGCTTTCTCTGTTTAGTATCGGTTTCAAAAAATATGAACTTGTGGTTTGTTTCGTAAATTTTGTTGCTACTTGTGCTTTATTAGGTTCGTAGTCAAAATTTTGGGAAGTCCTTCCCACTGAAGAGAAAGTTCTAAATCTCATAGATAACCATGAAAATTAATTAAGGATCAAGCAATACTTAAGGCAAATTAACTTGGGTTCATTTTGTAGACGGACCACGTAACTGAGTCCTCGCCCGCGCGGTACAGAGGCGTGGGGGCAGCATGAAAAAGGGGATTGGCGGACGTGCGGCCGGCAGGCGCTTTCTGAATACGCTCATTGCAGTTGTGGCGCGGCGCGGCCAGCGTACCTATAAGATTGCAAGTTTAGTGCTGACAGCTAACAGACACTTTATGAAAGAGACACATGGGATTTAGTACTCAAAATGAGTCAAAGTGTCTTCGGACATTAAAGTTCATAGTCAATGCAAGCATTATGGTCTTTTAACGTATACGAATAGTTTAGAAAAATAAAGCTGGATGAAAACCATAATTATTATGGATTATAATAATGTTACCTAATGTTATTTTTTTCTAGCATTTCCTACTGATATACAACGTGTTACGAAAATACGAGCTAAGTAGAAAATTTTGAAAAAGCCATTAATTCCTCTTATTGAGTTTGTAAACCTTTATGAATGAAGAATTGAAAATCCGTCCAAGAATACACTCTGTTAAATAATCTACGATAGGTAACTTCAGTTCTATTAGGTAAGTGACAGCTTTTGAGTTTTTTTGAGTGACCGAGATTTGATTTTCCGCTTTAATAATTTACATTTTTTACCCAGGTTTTTGTAACACGTTGTATATTTATTCTTCCAGTACCTTACTAAATTTGGTCGAAGAAAAGTTTTAACGATAACTCAATACCCTATGCCGTATACTCTATCCCAATGCCGTAATCGGGAAAAATCCATTTGTTAATCACCACGACGTAACATACCTTAAGAATATGAAGTGCGTATGTTGGCACTTGAGTATCGCGTTATTCCCGTCCGCTGCCCGCACCTCTCTTTCCCGTCCTGCCCCCACGCCTCTATCGCGCGGGCGAGGACTCAGTTACGCGGTCTGTCTACAGTTTTGTTATAATATAATATACATATTATGATTATGATTACCCAAAGATCTCTAAAGGAATCTCATTTATTATGTTTACTTTTAATAACTTTATTTTATTTTATTTTCTGTGTGGTGTCGGGATAGCATAACACCTCTCCATTTCATCCGTGAATGTCTTAAGAGGCGACTAAAGAAATAAGTAGATTTAGTTATGCTTTAGGCGAGAGACTAGCAACCTGTGACTATTTTACCTCTTCCATCTGTTTGCAAAACTAAAACTATGAAATAGTCATAGCTAATCATGGGTTTGACTAAGTCATGTTTCGTGTGCTCTGCCTACCCTATTTGAGGAGGCGTGTGTCACAGGCGTGATTGTATGTATGTAATAAATTAATTCGATTTTTCGTTGAACATACTACATACAATCACGTCTATGTTCCCAAATTGGATAGGCAGAGCATACGAAACGTGACATAGAGAAAACCCTGATTATGACAATATCACGCTTCGCAACCACTTCCAGCATGATTTTAGGTTTAAAAACCGATGAAAGATTTTTCACTGTGTTTTTATGAATCTCAATTACAAGATAAGACTAAATAAATAAAACACAAGTACTCACTTGTGTGTTTTCAACTTCGAACTAACTTATAACGATGACCATAAGTGTGTACTTGTGTTCTTTTTTCTTAGATATCATAGTGCAAAGCTAACACAAAAATCATAAGTGCACACTTATGTTCTTTATTCTTAGTGACAGTATTTTTTTATGATTTATATTACGAGGCAGGAACAGTTTTTTCTAAATATCTAATTAAAATAAATAGATAATTGAAATTTTGGCTATGCATTAAAATAATGCGATATTCCTTTATATAAAAACGAAAGTTTCATCTTCGTACTTTGAAGTTAAAGCATTTAAACAGAAGCTCAAAGTTTTTTGGATTTATCTCGAAACTTACTTTTTGTCACTTATGGTTTTTCTGCTTAAGACGGCAGATTAAGAGTCAATTTTGAACTGCACATAATTTGACGCTGGTCGTCAGGAGGATAGAGTAGCACATCTGCATTTCTTTCGTGGATGTTGTAAGTCAGGTTTAGGCATATTTTGGATAACCTGTTACTGTTATACCTCTCATCTATGACTTACCTAAGATGATGCTAAAAGTGGCTACCAGTTTAAAGTAGTCATGGTTTTGACTAAGTGATGTTTAGTGTTATTATCTATGTATTTGGAATTAAGAGGAAGCTTTTGTATAATAATGATCGATTGAACAATTACCAATCGATTATCGTAAATGCTTAAAAACTTCAACTGTTTTAGATAGCTGTGAAGGATCTTCCTTGTGAATATTATGTTCTGCCTTACTTAAAGCAAATAAACATTTAATTTCAATTAATTTTATTTCTACAATTTAAATGAGTTTTTAAAAAGGATTATTATTAGCAGGTTGTTTTATACAGCGTGTAACATGGGGTCATCAAGTAAAAAAAGTTAGCTACAATAAACACCACTTACTGTTATCTCTACCATCAAACTATTTTCAGAACAATACAAAATACCAATGAACAAAACACAAGCCATTAATTGTTTAGAGACAATTCAATAGATTGATAGCCAACTATCTGTGGCCTTAGGGAATACCTACGCCAACTATCCATGTTTTTTAGTATTTTGTTGGCTTTTTTTCATATAACAAATGAAAGATAGGGTCTATAATTGATAATTGAACCAATTAGAAGTCATTTCCATTGACCTGAGCATTTTATCTATCTATTGGCTTGATAGCTTTTCTATTCCTTAATAACGTATGATTTAATGAATTTAAACGTTCCTTTAAAACAGTAAACATATTTTATTTCATCACTAAATTAGTCAATAGAGTTTTAAATTGAAAGTATCTGTCCCGACTAGTTCCATAAGTTAGTTCTTGATAGAACTAATGAAACATTTTGTTCCCACCTGTTCCATTTTTAGAGTCGATTTATTAAAAATGGAATGTAATGTAGTCGCGACATAACTCGCGGGTAAATCAGTTATTTACATGAAAAAAAACTAGTAGGAGTAACTTATTAATTAGGGAAAATAATTAAGTAGGTGTGTTCTCCATTAAGGTGTTATTTTATCTCCTGTAAATGATATGTAAATGATATAATCTATCCATTGTTCCTAAGTTATTCTTAACTGGCCTTTTACAGATTGCTCTTAGAAAATGCATCTTCGTAGCGTAATGACATCTGCCGCCATTATGCAAAGACAAAGGCAACTAAAATATGTACGGTGAAGTATGGCGGGCTGCAATTTTCATCTTACAGCAAAATTGCAGCGATCTTCACAGCTGAGTACAATATGGCGCTGAAGTCTTGATGATCTCCCGGTTTTATAAATAACTAGCATAAGCTAGATTCCGGTTACTTACTTGAAACTTGTCGTCACATTTTGGACGTCACTCAATATTTTTATAATTCTGATGTATAAGCTACATGTAAAGTTTCATTAAAATCAACTCAGTAGTTTTTGCGTGAAAGAGCAACAAACATCCAAACATCCATACTCACTGACTTTCACATTTGTAAAATTAATAGGATTAGTGTAGGAGCCACACAGCACGAAACTTTAATACCAATTTATTATGAAATTGTTTTTTTTTAGGAGAATTTTAAGCCAGTATTTTACACAACTTTTAAGGGTGTCACACACTAAGCAGATACGGTAACATAATATATATTTGTTACTGAACAGATATCTATCAATATCGCTCCCTATACCTACAATTCAATGAGCTAACACACAATTTTTTAGTAGTAAACTCGATGTCTTAAGACTCTTCCAATGATTTAAATAAGCAACATCCACTTACCGTTTATTAAACCTCGTATACACCATCGCCATGGAGCATTTAGGAGCCCCGCAATATATTCCCAAAGCCAATGAGTCGTGAAATTGCAGGAAGCAATACCACGAACAGATTGCAGCATTAGGGCAATGTGTGTCTGGTTCAAGCTCTTTGCTTAAGGGTTTGTATGATTAGCCTCAATTCATTTGATACATACATACATACATACATATTCTCACGCCTGTATTACCAAGAGGGGTAGGCAGAGCACATGAATTTAAAAAATCCAGTGCCACGTTTAGCAATTTCAGCAGGGTAACCAGATGGTTAAACGTGATATTGCAGTGATAGGTTGCTAGCCCATCGCCTACAATACACTAACCCTTTCCCAGAGTCGACTCTTACGACACCCACGGGAAGAAAGGGTACATACATACATATAATCACACCTGTGCCCCTAAATGGGGTAGGCAGAGCACACGAAACATGACAGACAAAGCCATGATTATGATATGAGTACTTCACGCTTCGCAGCCACTTCAAGTATTATTTTAGGTTGGAAAGGAAGAGGTATAATAGTGATAGGTTGCTAGCCTGTCGCCTAAAAGATACTTAAATCTCTTTGCTTAGTCGCCTCTTACGATATCGGAAGATATTGAGAGATTCACGTTTATTAGATAATGTCTTATTACCAAAATTTGCTGGTCGATCTTCTACTTCGGCACCGTGTGGTCTCGTGTTTAGAATAACTTTTCTTCAGTCTCAACGGTTAGACTAAGATGATAGGTTTAGGTATGAATTAGGCTACAGGTTAGTAAACTGTCACTATTATGCCTCTTTTATGTCACTTAAAAATTCAAGTTGTAAAATAAGTAAAGTACAGTAAAAAACTCTTTATTGAACAAATGAAAATAAAAAGGGTACAAACAGGTTTCAAAAAACCTTGTTGTGGTCGTATTGTGCGTGAAATAGTCATGGTTTTGTCCATGTAACCATGCAAAATGGAAAGACGGGCAATTCAAATTCAAACCACCGTTCTTATATCAACAGTTAAAATATTTCTCACTGATTCAGAAACAAATTTTCAAAGTGAGTTATCCGATTTTGCTTTAAAAAACCTTTGGCATGTTAAACATTTTCCGGGTAAATAAGATTTTAATCCTCGATATTTGGGTCACGAGGGAGCGTCGCTGGAAACAATTCGCCATGACGACGAGTTGGACTTTTTCCCTATTTATGGGTAAATATTCAAACCATTGATTGGTCGATAGGAAGCTATTGAACCACCGCAGTGAGTGACGTTTGGACAGATTAATTTGAAATTATTGAACGTTAATATCAACGTTATTGAAGAAGTTACAAAGTCGCCTGTGTGTGGTGTTGGGTTAGAATACCTAGCACCTCTCTATTTCTTCTGTGGATGTCGTAAGAGGCCAAAAAGAAAATAGATTTAGGTATGCTTTAGGCGACAGGCCAGCGACTTGTCAGTATTATGCCTCTTCCATCTGTTTTCATACCTAAAATTATGCTAGAAGTGGAAACGAAGCTCAACAAATACACATAATAAACAAAAAAAACACTTACTTGTATTCTATGCTTCATTGAATATACAAACATAATATTCATTCATAACCCTGACTATTTCATGTTTTGTAGCCACTTTTAGACTTGTGGAGATCGCTAAGAGGCTAGCAACCTAAAGCGTACCATCGAACCAATTGATTACTGACCCACCATAGAACCTATTCACAGTGAACGTCATAGTGACATTGCATTGATTGACAAAGGAAATGTTTACGACGTTTATTGTGACAACGTTCTGCGGTGGGTCAGGAATCAGATGGTTCGATAGTACTTTCACCTTTGGCCTTGGTCGCCTCATACAACATCCACAAAATAATTAGTAAGGTGTAATTCTAAACTCGACACTACACGAGAAACCTGACATCTTTCCATGTTATTGATTCAAAACCTATCATAGAAACTACTACTTACAAAATATCATAGTTACATTGCAGAGTCCGACAGTGAAATTTTTTATCATGTTTACTATAACAATGCTTCGCAGTGGGTCAGAAATTAATCGGTTTGAAAATACTTTTATGCGGTTGTAATCAACACGTATACTAGTGCACGAAGACAATAATAGCGGTTAAAAGTAAACCCAAATTGGTTTAATTTTCCCACAATTGTATTATCAAACAAAGACGTATAAATCTCCAACAAAGTCAGTCCGTTTTATAAGCGGCTCACATAACATTTTCCTCTCCTGTTTGAAGCTTTTTTCGTGTTAATAATAAGTAAACCGGTCAAGAGCGAGTCGGACTTTTCACAAAAAAAATCATTTTCTGTTTCTTGAGTATGTAGATATCGTATACATAAAAATAAACCTAACGAAATGACAGTCAAAAAAAAATCAGACTAATTACACTAATTACACTAATCATACTTTAATTATAAAGGCGAAAGTTTGTGAGTGTTAGTTTGTTTACCTCTTGTGTCAATTTTGATATTTAGTATGCCGTGTCGTGCCGGGTTAGAATAGCACCTCCCCCTTTCTTCCCGTGGGTGTCGTAAGAGCCGACTCTGGGAAAGGGTTAGTGTATTGTGGGCGATGGGTTAGCAACCTGTCACTGCAATATCACGTTTAACCATCTGGTTACCCTGAAATTGCTAAACGTGGCACTGGATTTTTGAATTCATGTACTTTGCCTACCCCTCTTGGGAATACAGGCGTGAGAATATGTATGTATGTAGTATGCAGAAAGCCAACACTCTGGATTAACACGCAGGGTACTATTTTTCCCGGAAAAATCGTAATTCCCTATACACAACTGGAGTCGTGGATAGTGGCTAATACTGTACCTACTCTATTATTTTTGATTTCTTTTAGAATAACGAACGTTTCAACTCTTCTCAAAGAGTTTCTGAATGAGTATCAAGTGACGGACGGACAGTAAAGGAATCCTTAACTCCCATTACTGGTTGTGGTAGGGAACTGGAAAAGATGTTTTGTAACAATTATTTGCACGCGCAAAATTTGCACAAAGTTCACGAGGAAAATGAATATAGGTCATCAAAGTACTTTACCCGCAGCTTAAGATTTTCCCGTGTGAAAATAAAACAGCACGTGTATTATTACAGCGTTCGCGGGAACAAGAATTTCTAACTTCTCTATTCATTTTCATTTCCTGCCCGTCGAATATTGTTCTTGGCACAAAGAAGCACTTTTGGATATGAGCTGCGTACATTAAAATTCAAATGCTGTTTGCCTACGAAGTGTATTTATGGACGCGTATCCGTCTGGATGTTTCTGAGTTTAGATGCAGTGCGTGATGGATGTGGATTGCATTGAGAATAGCATTAGAATACCTAACCTACTTTTTAGAGGCGACTAAGAAAATAGGTTTTAAGCGACAGCAATATTTTCCACTATTTTACCTCTTGCAAAAGTTCTTAAACCTGAGATTATGCTAGAAAAGGCTGTACACATTTACTTAGTTATCGTAACGTTGATGAGATAATTAATACGAAAATCCTTACATAATGTAATCAAATCAAGTCATCGTATAGTGTAAGTATGTTCATTTTCAATTCATCTGTAAAATCAAAATAAATATTTTTATGTCTCATTGTCTAAGCATCTGGTAAAAATTACGATCACAAACCCGGTATCATCTTAACGATCCACACCTATGTGCAATTAATACTGGCTGCTAAGTATTATAATGACAGCAAAATGATTTTTATGAAAGCAAACTGTATCTATTATTTTTAAAACACACTTTATGTTTGTTACAAACAACCTTCTCTCTATTATCAAAAAATAGCCACGTGTTTGTTGCGACGAAAAAGATAGCAATAACAAGAGAGCAAACGAAATATTTTTAGCTAAATAGGTCACTATATTTTAACCCTTTCACGAGTCCAATGACAAAGCAACAACCCGACCGGAAAATAGTATCCAATCGTTCCCGATACAAAACAAAGCGTACCTTTCCTTAGAAAACGGATGCAACTATAGTAGTTTCTTTTAGCGAAACAAATTAGAGCGATTTGTGCGAAATGGGTTCTGGGAAGCGTTCCGTTTTAAAGAAATACTATCGATGTTTTGAGAGCACGTAGGTACTAAATTAAATAGTTCCGTTTATATTTCGATTGTCCGCCTACATTTTGCGATTGTCGAATGCACTAAATGTCACGCGGATTTTATAGCCAGTGTGAGGTCTGATGTCCTATGCAGATAAAACATTTCATGAACATCCATATCATAATCTTCCTACTGTATAATTTGGACGTAAGCTTATGGCCTGCGTTTAGTATCTGTAGTAACTTTATCAAGTTTACAATAGAATTGACATCGATACTTTTAATTGATTTCATTTCGAACATTTTAATAACAGATTTCTGATTAAAACACGCTCTGGTTATTTCTGGCGATGTAAGCTTGTGATAGACAAATTAGAAAATCACAACAAACGACAAACTCGAGTTGTTGACAGTTAAGTCAGTGACCTAATGGTTAAAAACTTTCCAGTTATTTCTCCATCAGTAAACATGATGCAAACCCATGAATAAGTTAAGCCTGTCACCCGGGGTGGGAATGTGGAATGTGGCTATCTGTCAGATCGTGTTGGCTTGAACCAACGAACCGAAGTTGACAGTTGAGTAAAGAAAGTTCCATGTTTTAATGGAATGATTAATGGCACATCATGTGGGGGGTTAAGGTGCCTTTTGGATGCTTACGATAAGTATTTTTCATAAGACTCTGTGGCCACTTTGCGGGGCCGTTTGGAGGAGGTATTGTTTTGTGTGCTCTGCCTTTCCATTTGGGAATACAACCGTTATGTATGTATGTGTCTTTTTAAGTTATAATTACCAAGCTATGCAAAACGGCTTGATTGCAGGTGAATTTTGCGATAAAAGATTGACCTTCTTAAATATCAGCAACGCTTGCGTAGTTTGTTCCAACCGGGTTTACAGGATCATGAGCTATAATTTTGACTTTAATCACCTACAACAAGGTTCAAATTCAATTGAATTCAACCCTCACAATCATATCAACCCGGTTATAAAGGTAAAAACTCTACCAGTTTCCATGTTGCAGTTTGTCACAATTAACGAAAACCAACAACCTCCAAGGAACTACAAACAGCAATACAAAATTACTGAAGCAGGTGATCGAATTCCCGCACAAAGGCCACATTTCACTCTCACCCATTAGTCCCGCGTCTAATCCACACGACCGCGAACACTCCCATAATAGCTCTAATAAATATAATATCGACCAACATTTTATTGGTTAAGGCCAAATTAATTTCGTACCCACAATAAATATCGGTTGCCTCCCCCGAAAAAAGACCTAACCAGGTGCATTCACCGTTCAACTTCGACCTACACTAGAGCGCGTAGACTCTAAAATCGTTTGATTTTTTGGGGCGGTTGTAACGTTCTACTTTCCGTCAAAATGTAAGGGTCTTTACTCGGCACAATGCGTATTGTTAATATAAACCCCAGTCCGCTAAGTTACGCCATTTATAATGTAATCTCCGGGTAAATATGACGACGCATTCGGCCTTTAGAAAAGTGAGTTTATCGCGAGTCCGTAACTCTTTGGAAACGCGTTATCATGAAGGCTTGAGTCGACGTGATTTAAACTGCTGCTTTTGTTTCAGCTATGAAAAATGTACTTGGGGGTTGAAGTCAGTTCTAGATTTCAAAGGGATGTTGTCACGTCGTAACTTGTACGTTTTTGGGAACGTATTTTTGACATTTTAGTTCTTTGATAATGAAAACTGCGGTCAAGATTTCCGAATGGGGTTCACAAAACGTTGCATAGACAAAACAATTAAAGGCGTATAAATGTTTATGTTTATTTTATGTATTAAAAACTAAAAACCTCCACAGTATTCATAGGCAGCTGTAATCTTCTGAAAATCGCGCATAAGAAGAAACAAATAATGGCATTAGTGCCATTGCAATAAAACTTATCCCATTCCTTCACGAAACGATCCTACAAATAAAGCGTGCATTCCAATACAAAAATCAAACAAGAACGTTTTATTACAGCCTCATGACAACCAACAACCGTTATTTTTATCGAAACCCTCCATAATGACATAATTCAAGACTGAAAAACGTCAAACGCTGCCATCGGACCAAACGGCAAACTCGACGTCGCTCTAAATACGCAACGGAGTACCCTAAGCATACCCACTAAGGGTTGTATTGGTGTATTTCCAACTTTACGAGGGGTACATTTATTTGTCAAGAATTGCGTGCGCTCGTACACTAAAGGTACCGGTTAGAAAGTAACTATAGGGTTGGGGTACGGTACGGGCCGGTACCGAGTGTGACACTTTTGTCGGGAAATGATACGGTAAATTAGCTCCTTTACATATATAAATGGAAGACGGTAAGTCATTCGGCACGCATGAAGAATTAAACGTATTCCTTGTCATTGGGGTGACTGTGGATGTGAAAAGTTTACTGGCAATGTAAAACGAAATCCTAATACGTTGCTTTATGTTTTTTATTCCTTACTGCCGACGTGTCGTGTCGAGTTAGGTTTTCATCTCTTTTCTGTGAATGTAAGAGGCGACCTAAGAAAACAAGGTATGCTTTGGGAGACAGGATAGCCGCCTGTCACTATTACAACTTTAAATTTACACCTATATTTTTGGAACCGAAGTGATGGAATCTATCTAATTAAGTAGATATTTGCAAGAAAATTAAGTAAACATGTATGTCATTATGCCCATGATTTTTTATGGAAAAAATAAACCTTAAGGTTCTTACTCTTTTACCATTGTAACTTAAAATCTTACATACTTATCGTCATGTCTCTTTCCCACAGGGGTAGGCGACACTACTTTGTTACACTTGCTAAGATCCTGACATACCTCTTTTGCTCCATCCACATTCATTAATATCTTCATATAGCCTCGTCGGTTTCGGGTACTCTTAACCCGACCTGTTGTATCTCCTTTATAAAAGTACCTATTCGCTTTATCGTATGCAACAGCATCGTTCATTCACTTAGTTCTCAGCGTATTACTCTACGTTTATAAGGGTAGATCCACCGCTTTTATAATTTGCAAGTCCTTACCGCAGTCAACAGCAGTCAAAGCATAGTTATTATAAATACTTTTCTATGTGTCTGACGATCATTGCGCTCTAACAAGGGGGAGGGTCATTAGAGGCAAAATTAATGATGGTTTCAACCTTTTTAATTATTTTTAAGAGTGTTCTGTGTCCCTTTGACTTCGCAAGTTGTTAAAATATTCACTATTTCGTACCGGTGTGATTAATATCAGAGATTCTTAATTTTCACAGCGTTCTAGATATTTCCAGTGTTTTGTGAATTCGTAGTCTGAGTCGAGGACAAATAGTTTATCTTTTATGTCTTGTTATTTAAATGCCTACGTTTTAGCTTAATAAGTAGAACTTATTAAACATAATGTCGGGTTTACACGACATTCGACGGGCACAAACACAAGCACAAGCATGTAAACGGGCTGTTCGACTGTTTGAATGTGCACTTGTTTGGCGAGCCCGGACCGCAGGGCTGCTCGCCGTGCTGCTCGCCGTGCTGCTTGCCGGGCTGCGTGGCACGCGTGTAAATCTAGCATTAAGCCAAAATTTGATAAATATTTATCCATTTTACGAGTTCTTCTAGAGACCGCCTCTTTTGTGTTGTTGACATTTTATTTAAACTGGCTGCAGATTTTTTTTATCGTTTTCGAATATTTTATAGATGTTTTATGTTTCTAATAAACAACTATCACCTGTATTACAATAAACTGCTATTGTCACAAAAAAGTGTCCAGATAAATGAGACGAAAATGTTGCGAAAAGTAAGTAGTTTTTTAACGTTAAATTCATAAAAGTATGTGAGATTTTTATTTATTTAATAATACTACTGTGAGACATAATCGTTTCAATATGAAATATCTTTGTAAAAGGTATTGCCCTTTTTGAGTGGAATATTAAAGCATCTAATAATGAAGGCGTGGGTGTTGTCAAAGGAGGCTAGCAACCTTAAATAATGGCATCGGTAAATAAAACGATGATTCAAAAAGGATAAAAAGCAATCAGTGGAAAAAAGTAAACAACATCGGTATATAAAAATTATTGTCACGCCTTTTTCCAACAGGGGTAGGGAAATACCACTTTATTCCACTTGCTACAATCCTGGCATACCGCTATTGCTTCATCCGCATTCATTAATCTCTTCATACCATCATCACATCATCTTCATTCAATATGCAAAAGAAAACAAAAACTAAAAAAAAACTGGAAATCTTTTTTTTTTACATACACTGACTGTGACATACATCATCACGCCTGTATTCCCAAATGGGATAGGCATGGCACACGAAACGCTACACAGAAAAAACTATGACCATTTCACGCTTCATGGCCACTTCTAACATTTTTTAGGCTTCAACTTGGCAGGTGTAATAGCGATAGGTTGCTACCCTGTCGCCTATAACACCTTAACCTATCCTTCGTCACCTCTTACATCCTAAGAAGAAACAGAGATATTATTCTAAACCAGACGCCACACGGCAACTGTAACGAATCTGGCAACACCAAACTCGCTACCTTTTGTTGCCAGCCTTACACAAAGCACGCACACATCAACGCAGTAATAAACTCGAAATATTCGACTTTACACGACGTCCCATTTCATTACCGTCACATTAATTTTAAACAAAAGGCGATGTTTCACAAAAATATCCGTGTGACAGTTACGGGATGGCACACGAAGGACGGAATGCTGGCACGACAGAAATCTGCTCCTTGGTCGGGCTTGGGGCAAGGGACGAGCGATTTGACAGTAGATTTTAGAGAAAAAAGGGAAAGTGCTGGTTTGAAGCCGCGGAGGTGCTGATTTCGATACATACTATACATGGACTATGAAGGTTTAAAAATGTTATTATGCTACGGTCTAGTAATATAAAGTAATAGTAGGCGTTGTACTATCTAGATAGAAAATAAAACAGCTACTCATACATCACGCTTGTATTTAATTTAAATAAGGTAGGCAGAGCACACGAAACGCTACATAGACAAAACCACGACTATTTCACGTTTCATGGCCACTTCTAACATTTTTATTTTTAGGTTTTGAATTGGCAGGTATAATAGTGACAGATTGCTAGCCTATTACTTAAAATATAGCTTAACCTATTTCCTTAGTCTCCTCATACGACATCTGGGAAAGAAACGAAGAGGTGCTATCATAAACCCGACATATGGTGAAAAACAATCTACCTAAAAAAGAAAATGTGCCACTCGTAAGCAAAGATTTTATAAAAACTCTGCGAAGCAGCAAAATAGTGGCATATCGCATATTCTGGAGCACAACCTTCATTCATTATTCCCACTGTCATCATCTCTATGATACAGCCTGGCAGTTAGTTTTGCACTAACCCGATTAAATCTTCAAGTGCATTCATAAAACTCAAAGCGCGTCACAAAATTAACTCGCGACAAACATGTCCCACTACGCCACAGTAAAGAGAAAGCAGTAAATTGTCTCGGCGATCTCTGTGAAATAATTACTTTTAGTTTCTCACCCAGTAATATATTATAGTCCTTTTTTTAGAGACTTATTTCATAATGTTTTTACTCGGTTATCATTTTAAATTCTACTGTGTGGTGTTGAGTTTTGAATATCACATCAACATTCTTGCGTAGATGTCGTAAGAGGCAACTAAGGAGATAGGTTTAACTGCCAACACATGGCATAAAAAGTATGCTAGAAGTGGCCATGAATCATGACGTATTCATGGTTTTGCCTATGTAGCATTTCGTGTACTGTGCCTACTTTTTTGGGAGTACAGGCGTACATCAAGTATTTATGTCATCATGTATGTATTATTTTATATTTTAATATTGACTACTAATCATTGTTTGAAATTTACCACTGAAACAAACCAAATTATAAAAATGCTTATTATTTTTTAAATTATGCATTAATTAAATGTTATTTAGTATTGTTTTCTGTGGATTTGTGTGGAAATCAACAGAGATTCCAGTAGACTACCATGTCGTCCCGTTTCTATGAAGACGAAACACTGTTTTCTCTATATTGTGGCTAAGCCCCATACGAGTGGACCAACTTAGATTGCATTACGTCGGTCGCTCTTACGGACTTTTATGACGGAGTTTAGAACTTGTTTCACGACTTGTGACGTGTTAAAATTATAAGACCAATAAAGTCTTGATAAAATAGTGTTCAACCGAGGTTAAAGCGAGTAGAAGCGACATGTTAATAAACGTTATAGGCTTTGATATTTAGTGAAATAGACGACAGAGTTTTGAATGCGGATTGTTGAAGGTGTTTTTTAGTTTGAAAATAATAAGAGTTAATGTTTGAATTTAAACATTTGGGAAAATGAAAAAAGAGATGTACCTGTATTACAATTGAGATGTAGTGAATATAGATTGACAGATACGACCGACGTGAAGTTTCGTATGAATTAATAAATTTAATAAAAGTAAGCATTATACAAAAAACCACGTTGACAAAACTATACTTGTAAACTGCACGTTGAACAAAAACTAAAGTTAGCATTAGCCATTTAAATCATAACTCTAAATGTAATACCTATGCAGCTTTGGTCTGAGATTTCTGAGACCCAGATATGAATTCCAAGTCTTGATCATTTGCAGTTTTTGTACTTCGTCTTGGCTTTCTTTTCACAAAAATGTACTAAAGTAATTAAGTTTATTCAGCTCATTACACATGATAAAGACACAATTGAAGTGTAGGTAATTTATAAAAAAAACACGAGGGCTTCCGAAGATAAATGATAATTATCCATCCATCGTAACCAAGATAAAATTTCAACTAGAACAAGTTCCCTCACAACATTAATAGCTTGCTTTTTTATCAAGTCACGGTATAATAACACACTTAATGCGTCATAGTTATTCCGCCACCCGCTACCGCTTATGGACTGCGCCGCGCAATTCAAATAAAAAACGTTTGCGTGCCGTCTACCATTAATTCAGTGCGTGAAAGGAGATGCGCAACGTCGCGATTATGAATGATGACGCACGGCTTCGCGAGTTTTCAGGTTGCCGCCAAATAATGTCTTGGAAAAAAGTCGAACTTTGAATTAATGGGACATTTTGATGGTGAATTTTTATTTTTAACCGACTTCAAAAAGGAGGAGGTTCTCAATTCGACCTAATATTTTTTTGTGTATGTTACTCGATATCTCGATAACCCGTGGACCGATTTTCAAAATTATTTTTTTTTAATCGAAAGGGTATAACTCGAAATTGGTCCCATTGGCACGACACCAGGATCTGATGATGGAATCTTGGAGAAATCGAGGGAACTCTTCAAATTTTATATGGAGATGTACGGCGTTTACGGTAATTTGTTGATGAAGTCAAGATTTTACATTCAGTAAACAGAATACTTTCAAAATAATGCTAATTTGAAGTCGGTTTTTTTTTGTTTAAAATTATTAATGATTATTAATTCTTTACTCATAAAATAGACTTACATTTTTTTTAGAAAAGGTTTACAATGACACCTCTGCGTTACTTCCGTGGAAGTGCATCTAAATAGATATACATATAATTCACACATCAAGCCTTTATTTTCAACTGGAACTGGCAGAGAGCACGAAGTGATACATAATTAATGAAAATTTAACATTTCGTAGAGCTACTTTTAGCATAATATTTAAGTTCAAATTTAGAAGGTACAATTGTGACAAGACAGTAGCCTTTCGCCTAAAGCCGCGTTTTCACCTAGTGTTCTGAGCAAACATTTGCTCAGAACAAATGTTCGCTGTTCGGCTTAATATGTTCGCTCAAAACAGACAACATCTGTTTTCACTTAAATGAAAAAACGCTGAACGAACACATTCGAACGGTTGAGCGTTTTCATCTACCGCACGAACGAACGAATGCTCGTTCAGAACACTAGGTGAAAACGCGACTTAAAACAGTCATAACTTGACTTTTTCTTTCGTCATCTCTTACCCGCGGTAAAAATGAAGATGTGCTATTCTAAACACGACACTACACAGCCAATACCATAATATACCCAGGAATACCATATTCAAATAGTTGCTCGAAGGCTAGTATTGAACTAAATAACTATTCCTTCCCTTTAAACTATCGATATAGCTTTAAATAGCTTCACAGGAAGCTAAGTCAACTTGAAAGTTCCAATCTAACTCAAGCTGAAGTTAGAAACCTAACACATTTAAACAAGTCTTCAGTTTGTAAGGTAAAGTAGACTTAGTTGGGGACCTTGAGTGATTCGATTCACGTACTTAAGATAGTTGCGAGCCGCTCACCCACACAAGCGAACAACTTTGTGCAGACAACAAAGACAGTAGCAAACGGTAGAGTTCCTATGTTTTCAGGAACTGATCTGTTTTTTTAGTATGAAATTTGTGCGACATACTCGTAGATTTACACTGGTAGACTTAAAAAACAAGACACGCAAAAGTTGCGTTTTGGTCGGACCGCTGCCGTACCGGAACGGTGCGTTTGTCGAACGGCGCACGGATGTTCGTGTGTTTTCAAACAAAAAGCATGGTGCGGCAACAGAGCGGCATCGTCGTGCTTTTTGTGTTAAAACAAACGAACGTCCGTGCGCCGTACGATACGACAACGCACCGTTTTGATACGACAGTGGACCGACACAAAACGTCTAAAGTGAAAGCGCCTTTAAGACCTACTTGATCAGACAAAATTTTGATTTTAATTTTGATCTAGTGAAGTGAAACTAAACGAGGTACAGAGTGCTGCGTCTTAACATAGCCGCCAAAACGCGTTGTTGTCAATACGTCAAGCTAAACTCGGTTTAAGTGGGTGTATCCGTTTTTCATCAAGAATCGAAAGTAATTTTTATATGACAGACTTTTGCCAGGAAAGGTTACATCTTTAACTCTTCAAAAGCTTTCATTTACACAGTTTTATTAGTTTCATTTATTTGTTGTGTGTCTGTAACCATAGCTTACAATTTAAACTTATTCCATCTCCCGGTTACTGGGTTTTATTTTTTTACTAGCTTTCCGCCCGCGGCTCCGCCCGCGTGGAACTGGAACTCGGTTATATTGCGGTATAAAGCACAACTATAAGAAAACTTCTCGTTTCAAACGACACACGGCGCCATCGATCTATCATCTATCGATCCGTTATCGATTGATATCGATCTATCATCGATCGATATCGATCTATCAAGCAAACTATATTTTTGTTTTCCCTCGGGAACATCAATTTTTTCCGGGATAAAAAGTAGCCTATGTCACTCTCCGTGCCCTAAACTATCTCTACCTAAAAAATCACGTCAATCCATCGCTCCGTTTAGCCGTGAAAGACGGACAAACAAACAAACAAACAAACAAACAAACAAACAAACAAACAAACAAACAATCAAACAAACAAACAAACAAACAAACAAACAAACACACTTTCACATTTATATATTGGTACGGATATTTGTTTTAATTTTTTTTTTTTTTTAATTTTGTATATTTTTTTTAATTTTGTATGTTGGTGGCACTGCCGAAATTGGCAACTCTGGAGAGAACTCTTCAACGGTTTGTCCGATCGACTTGAAATTGGTTTACCAAAAGACTAGTCAGCAAAAGACTTGTATTGAAAGTGTTTTCTTTTCTAATATTATTAAATTAAATATACACATAAAATCAAAACGATATGGTTCTGTCATAAAATAATTAAATAGTGATGATATTGCAACTGTTTGATTAATGTCGACTTGAAAACTGAACGCGCATAAAATTCAACTAGCTTCCTTTCGCTGCAAAAAAACACCGTAAGTTAAATAAAAACTTTTAAACACAACTATTAAACTATAGAAGTATGCGGAAATTCCACTTATAAAGTAACACAGCATTTAAAACTCAACGCAAAGTGACTCAAACAACACGTTTAAAAGTTTCCCAACGTATTTCACAGAAAGCAATTCGTTTTGACTTAAGTACATTTATTTGCTAAGGTAATTATTATAGCTAAATAGAGCCTCGCCGCGTATTGTACCACCCTGTGCCAGGACGCCGAAATCTGAATACATAAGTCATTGTTATATTCGCTCCTGGAAGGGCTAAGGGTAGTAAATTCTCATTTAGTAAAGAAATACGCTTTTTAGGGATACCGAATGTAGGAATTAGGGGTGCAGGCGAGTCGGTTTTATTGGAGTCGGGATTTTTAAAGAGCCTGTGACTTTTTTCTTCTGTAATCTCTTTAATCCTGAAGGTTGGTCGTCAGTTAGTCCCTATACTACTTCTACGATACTTTCTCCTATCAGCTGCCAGCTAGAACAGCTGTTCGACGGAGGCAATTTCGTCCACTCCCGGTTCTTCTGTAGAGAGACTTTTTCTTCTACCCGCGTCTCCTCCCCTCCACTAAGCCTATTGTCAATTACGTAGGTCTTTTCTGAGTACATGGCCACTGACTTCGTTGTAAGTCAGTCTATGAAACTTGATGTTATAAAAATAATCAATCTCTCTTAAATCTTATGACAACGGGATCTCATTATTAAGATTCCGCTGTCCGCCCGCCCGTCTATCTGTCGCCAGGCTGAATCTTAAGAACCGCGGTAACTGGACCGTTGAAATTTTTACAAATTATGTATTCCTATTGCCGCTACAATAACACGTAGTACAAAAAAAAATAATACCACATACAACAAACGCGATGTTTTTGCCCTTTTTTGCTCAATATCATCAGAACAATAGTACTTAACAGATAGGCATTTGTTTCATTAGTCAATGGATCATCCCTTGTGTGTTTCAAGCCGAATTGCATTTGTTTTTATTTCTACACAAATATCCAGCCTGCATGTTTTTCTCTTTTCCAGCCGTTGAACTTTGCTCCCCGCGAGCGCTTCCAGCGCACCGTGCTCAAGCATTAATAACTTGGAAGCGGGCTGCCAAAATTTCCGAGCACCTAATTGGTCTAAGCCACGCCAGTGCGCTTCGTTCGCTATTTGAATAACAGCTTGTCGATGGTTGATATGTTTTTGCGTAGCTTTGTGATTTCTTAAGGGAGTTATTTGGGGGAGTGAGGGCTAAGAACTTACATAGGTACGTCTGTTCTCCAAAATGGGTAGGCAGAACACGAAACGCTACGAGGACTAAACCATGATTATTTAATTTTCACGTTTGTCACTTCTAAAACATTTTTTTTAGTTTTTTAGTTGATAGGTATAATAGTGACAGGTTGCTAGCCTGTCACCTAAAATGTACCTGTCATTTTAATTCCGAGAGAGAGGGTCTGTTACATAGAAAAAAAATGTGTTACGTGATTGGTTTAGAATCATGCGGAGAAGCCTTTACATAGCAGTCAAGTGGAACAACAAGTTTTAGCTTTGTTGTTTAACTACAGCTTTGTTTTCAACCAATAACAATCATTAAGTCGATCTTTAAACGTACTTTTTCTGTCAACATTATCAAAGCCCACCCGAATAACTAACCTTCTACATTTTAATTTGTACAATCATCAAAATTGAATGATTATGGCTTAAAATCAAATTCAAAATAACAAATCTGAACCATTACTAACAAACCGATTCACACAAAACTTGGCATCGCGCAGTCAAAATGCTAATTAAATGGGCCAACGATATACGCTACTCAAAAATTCGTATCTCGAATTGGCAACAAAGCCCTCATCCATTTTTGTCACTGGCAACTACATTTGTTACGGCCATTGCCAACCTACGAATAAAAACAAACAAAGTGAACGCACGAACGTTGCATCTTACATAAATTAGAGAGAGGGTTTACCTTGCTAGTAAAAGCCAAGGGAGACGCGAATGTATGGCCAACATAAGGGATAAAGCCGCATCCATTGCGGTCGGGCGCGGTTCGGAGCACTGGCTGACAGCGGTTCCAAATTTAAAAGAATTTAAAATGAAAAAAAATCTTTAAACTGGCTGAAAGCAATTCTGAATTTGAAACTGCAGTAAGACTTATAACAAAAATTTAGATAATTCAGACAATGCGAGACAGAGCCGCAGCTTATGGGGCAGCGCAGACGACAGATTTTTGTGCGATCGAGTCTGCAGCGCAATAAAAACTCTGAATGGAAACTCCCTGCGCGCCATTTCACGCCTCGGGGCTGTTGACAACATTTTAACCTGTTTTATTTCCCGATCAATTTTTTTTTTTTTTTTTTGTTTATTAAATTAAATAGGTATAGGTACGAGTATTAACATATTTTTGTAATGTTTGCTTTTAAAACACGACAAATTGTTCGAATTATAACTGTAATGAAACAAGCGGATAATTTACGTCTTAAATTCAGCTTAGCTCGATACTTTTCGGATTAGTCTGTAGCCCTTCATCTATAGGGGCAGCGCTGACGACAGACTTTTGTGCCATCGAGTCTGCGGCGCAATAAAAACTCTGAATGGAAACTCCCTGCGTGTATATTATGTAATTAACAGAGCCAACCACAATCCTCATTATTTCACAAATGTACAACATTTTCGTAAAATATAAACTGCGGCCATAATTAAAAACAAAATCACAATTAGGTACTCATGCAACGATGCTGATACCCACCTTATTTTTGGTAATTATTATCAAAAAACTACAAAACTATGGCGCGTATTTCTACCAAACTCGCAGCGCACTTCTTTTAACTCTCGCCGGTCCCACGCGGGCAGGATCGCAAAACACTTAGGTAGGTATACATATAATATTTTTATTGTAATCCCGACCCCGCTTAGAAAGCAAAGGGGACCCACTAAATAAAAATATTTCCCCAACAACCTCTGTATTATTGCAAGGCTCACGTTACTGTAACTCGTACAATATCTCTGAAGCTAAAAATGTTTCTGCCTTTCATGAATTCGGAATGTTTTTGTAAGCGAGCGTACTTTTTACGCTGTTTTGTGCAAGACAAATGGTTGAGTGGTTGGAAGGATCAGTCGGATGTGTAGGTTAAGCAACGTTGTCGCTGGCGTGGTTTTGGATGGGTGACCGTTGTTGGCAGCTTTTGGGATGTTGCCGTTTGTTTCTTTGTCAAGTTAAAAAATAATAATGTTTGCTTTTTTGCAGAATGAGAAATAATTAATTTGATGCAATAAAGCAATGAAAGAGCAAACAATCCTAAAGTAGTTTTTGGGAACTTGAGTTCCTCTCTAGGTTTTAAAGTAAGTAATAAAGTTCAATTAACTTCGGTATAATTCCTATCGTAGCACAAAACAATTACTAAATTAAATTCTGGTACACAATCTAGTGTATAAATTTGCTATCGATAAAGTCTTGACTTACTTAAGTACTTACATAACGTCATTGATCGAATGACATTTTCAAATGCATTAATATTAATAATGGAACTTTATTATTCATTCTCAGACTTCAAAATAAAAAACAAAGGCTTATTGAGTAAGCACTATAGACACAAAGCTTCCCGAAAAAACACGCCGTAAAAACATTTTCCAAATCTGAAACTATTAAAAACTGGATCTACTGCCACTGGATCTATTCCTCGCACCATATTTCAAAACAATAGACATTTTTACGTAGCGTTTCAACCAGACATTTTATTGCAGCGCATCTCCAATGATAAATGGAGCCGGCGCGGTCAAATTAAGCGGCGGACGGTATAAATTGCTGATATTAATCTATGTCACTTAATACTCCATAAACCCGGACCGAGACGAATTACGAGGCGTCTTGATAATTGCCCTCCTTCTCGGTAGAAACGCGCCGGATGCAAGTAAATAGTCACATGTTAGCTGCCGAGATAATTTGGCTGGAATCTTTTTCTGGCGTCAATGGAGTGGACGAGTTGAGTCAATTAACGTAATGGACACGTGCGATTTTGGGGCAGTTTTTAACCTGGAACGCGAATGGACTGTTAGGGCCCTAGCACTTGGTGTATTTAAAAATGCGCAGACCTGTAGATGTCGATTTTTGCGTTTCATCAGAGATACGCATTTTACCAAATAAAATCATTGGACAACACACGTGGAATTATCATGGTAATGTTACTTTACTTTATACAGGGTGCTTCGGGAGGAAACCGCATAACTTTACCACCGTCTTCCTGACCATATTTAGAAACTATAATGTCATATAATGTAAGCTGAATTCGGCTTAGTTTGCCAGTAATTAACGTTTGCAAACGGATCTTTTCACTGTATTTTACTTGAAAATTATTTATTTTTGACAAGAAATGTCTTTGTGACTCTGCCAGCGCGTTTGTGCGTTGCCATCTCATCTTAAAACATTGTGTTACTGGTGAACCAATATCAATTTATTGAGTTTGTATGAAAAGTAAAAAAAAATTTTAATTGTTATGACCTCAGCTATACGCTGGTGAAGTTATGCGGTTTCCTCGTGAAGCACCCTGTATAAAGATTTCTATCTATCTATTTACTTGCTCGTAAATAAAATTGTCATGTAAAAAAGTCAAGACTAATGTTTTCTTTTGGTTAAATCAACTCTTACTTTGGCAACGGTTACAGACGAGATAAAGATGACTATACTTGTACTATCTACACTACACTATAGAACTATAAAAAACATTATAAAAGCTTCCCAATAATTGCGTAGCTATCTCAGTTTGATAATTTAGTATTAAGTGTACACTAACAGCACAAACATTCCCATTTTAATATCAGTAGCAACTCTGTAGTTTATGTGTTGGCGTCGACATTAAAGTGCTAATTATGTGGGCTGTTTGCCCATTAATATTATTACAATAGCTAAAATGTTAGTTAGTGCGAGATTATTTTGTGATTACAGAATTTTACCGACCTGCAACCAAGGAGACGACTGACGGTACGCTTAAACGCTTCTCCGTAACCGCTCTCATATAACGCCATAAGTTTGAATACGCCTACGTCATACGTAGGTGATTCAAAGCGACCACAATTGTGAAAAAAATACGATTTTCATGATAGCAAGTAAACTAATACTTTTAGAGAATTTTGTTTCAGAAATATCAAGTACTCAAGTAAAGACTACGCATATACGATAATATTTTATCTGCGCATAAATTGCATTTTTCCATACGTCGGTGTCAAAAGATACCTGACGGTTAATCTGCGCAGTGTGTGGTAGCTCATTGAATTGTATAGGGAGCGATATTGACAGATATACATATGTTCTGTAACAGATATCTTACCGTATCTGCTTAATGTGTGACGGGCTTAAGTAGTATGTCTGTCTGCGTCCAACCACCTTGCTACGCTTTGCGTTCGCAAACGAATCGCTCACCCAGTTTGAGCTACACACATAACGGTATATTGTAGCGATTAATCTGTGCAGACCGTTGTGTACAGTTTTATCGGTCGTGTGCGTGAGAAAAAGTTACAATTTCAGGCGCATGTACATCGCCTATCTACCTGAAAGACAACTTTTTACAACCAGAACTTACACGACGGCATACAGTACAACTTTTTCTTTCTGGTCGCTCGTTAAAGTAAACTAACAATGTTTATTACCTACACTTACAACAATCAGGGACATAAACTACCGTCAATAATTTTACCGTAGCCCCAGCGTAAGTTTTTACATCCTGGAGCGTTTCCAAGTCAATATACAGTAGCATAGAAGATAGTACGCGAACAGTAGAGTAACTATCGATTTATTATTACTTTTGTACCGTTAATTACAGTTATTAAAGCTGATAGTGACAAATATAGAACTTTATTTCTCGATTTCTAACGCGGATATCGTAAGAGGCGTTAGATGTATAAAAATAATAATATTATTATTTTCAAAGAAACATTTTAATACAGTCATTCGGATTTTTTGTGGCTGCGACCCAAACAGGTTTTATTGCTATATAATCACTAACTTCATTTAGGAAGAGTTTATTAAGTGGACATTAAATCAATAATTTTATAAACAAAAGTTGTCGTTTAACCAATTTGAGACGATAAAGTTCTTCTTTCACTGGTTTCGTTAAGTTTCATTACTCTTGGCGACTGCACGGCAATATGTCCGTGAAAATATAGCTGTTAAATATCTGTAAGATGTTCTAAGTTATGAGTTAATTCATTTATTTGGTTTTGTTTTGTAATTTTCTATATTTTATCTCAAAACTATTAAAAATAAACAATTTTAATACGTACAGAAAAGTTTTTTTCACTCGTCGTGTGTCCACTGAGATTTTCTTTTCTCACGAACGTTAGTTTACTGTCCTCATACTGTTCACTGTCGATACAAGTATCATAGTTCGTTGTTACTAGTGTTTCTGTTCAATGCTTACTCTAGATTGCCTGTCCGATGTAGCAGAAAAATATTTCAACAGAAGAACTGTATTGAAACTGTAGATGAAACTTTAAGCTATTTTATCTTAGAATTTCTTGCTATTTTTTTAACTAAACAAAGCCGTGTTATGCCTTTTGAAAGATTTAAACTCCTACTATCGCAAAATCTTTAATGTATCTTAAACAAAAGGCAAGTTGACCAAAAAAACGATTTAGTTTATCGGTTAGATTGTGTCCTTTTTTTTTTAGCCGAGAATTTAATTACTCTTCATTTACCTCAAAATATAGAACCTGTGAAGGCTGGCTGTCAACTCCGTATATCAGTCTCTATCTTTTGCAAGCTTGAGCATTTTATTTGAAGACTTTATTTAGATAGTGAAATATGTAACGTTTCATGTACTGCCAACCCTTTTCGGAAATACAGGCGTGATGTATAAGTACGTCTCTATCACCCCGTTGTACCTAAAGTGTCCCTACTCAGCATTCCACTAGCAACACCTAGAAATCGTTCCCCATTGGCTTAAACAGTAGCATTGTGTTGTCATCCATTCATATTATTGTCTCCGTCGATTCTAAGGGCAATTACACACTGCATCGAGCTACACGCTCCCAAGGGTGAGTTACCAGCCTTACAATTACACTCGAGCAATTAACATACTACGGTGCCCATTCATGTGTATGAAGTGGTATTGTACGATGTTACCACATATATTTGGATACTGAACATGTATAGCGCTGTATAGTCACGCAGATTGCTCTAATAAGAAACTGCGACTACATACAGCATGTATGCGGACTAAAAAGAGTTTAAATAAAAGAGGGCGCCACTATATTTGCGAACATTGCTTTTATGACTTAACTAGCCAGGATTCGGCAACAATTTTAACAGTTTCGTTTAAATTTGACTTTCAATGCATAAAATTTAGATTTTTTTCTTAAGAATCACTAACAAAAATATAAACGGTAACACCATTTGACCGTTAATATTTCATTAACTAATTTAGGTTTATTTTAGTAAACCAGTATCACTTTTCCCGACAAAAATAAAACCAAAACACAAAAAATTACAAACAAAATGTTGATATTAAAATAGTAAAACGGACGGCATTAATCCCTTATGAAGAGAATCAATTTTTCACCAAATAAAAAGAAAAACAACTATCTAAAATATTAACGCAAGCCGCATTGCGACATACGAAATATAATTTCCACATTGTTTGTGCCCTCTGTAAACAGATAGATCCATGTGAATCGAACTGTCGGTGTTATATTGACTTTCCAATTACCGGCCAACCATGGTTGCGTATCCAGGCAGAATCCAAGAGACCGCACACTGCATGCCGCTATTCATATCCCTAGATAGATTCTGTAATATTTTCATTATAATATTACATTGAATATACAAATTGAACCTTTTATTTGCAATATAAGTCATCAAACGTCAAAAATCAATGACAAAGAGAGTAATAGAGGTATAATATGTTTTGAATTTTGCGCTTAGAATTCTGATTAAGAGGTATATTTTTAACACTAGCTTTTGCCCGCGGCTTCGCTCGCATTAAATTCGGAATGACACAGAAGAGATCTCAGAATTATTTGAATACGATATGTATATTGTATAAGTCTTTCAATTTGGGAATAGGATAAAAAGATTGTATGCATAAGCTATATAGATAACATTGATAAACTGCGGAATACTCCATAAATACTTTACAACCCTCATTTTAGAGAAGTGATGGATTA